>VXBL01010545.1:59902-84062 GCA_013400195.1 Aramus guarauna
GGGAACCTTACTGGCTGTGGCTGGGTAGAGAGGACCTCGCGTATACGATTTTAATTGGGTCCAGTAGGTAACTCCAGGGTTGGAATTACGTAGAATATCGACCTCTGCCTAGAAAAAAAACCCACGTAGCTCAGAAAACATAAAATTGTTTTCCTTAGAGTAAAACCAAGTTTTTCCTTAAAATAATAAAAATCCTGCTTTATTTTACACAATTTCTGTCCGACAATCACAAGTTGAATGTGTGAATTTGTTATTTTTCTGAATGTATGCCAATAGCAATTGCTCTGTTATTTGTGAATGATTATTTCTACTGTTTTGCTTCCTGCTCCTTTGAAGAAAATCACAAATGGTTATATTTTATGTGTATATAACTTCAGATTTAAACAGGATTAATGACTCTCTTCTCTCCATCCGCTACAGAACCTGCCCGGAACAGGCAGTGGTATTGCTCTTTTTCCTCCTAGTGGCCAGTGCCATCTTTTGATCAAGGAGACAATTTTTAACATGACTGAACTAATATTTCCACTTACACCAAGAAGATTTTTCTGTTTGAACTGTTCTTGAAAGCAACAGCACTGGGCTTTTTCAAAGGCTTATGATGAGAGGCAGCAAGCCGACGACAAGGGCATGGTTTGCCTGCAGTTTACATCTGATGGTTATAAAGAACCTTGTCATGGTCTGAACAGAAAGCGACTTCTTGGGGTGTGTTCCTGTTCTGATCCCCTGTATTCACATCCAAGGGTGAACCTCATGCACTGTGTGGTTGTTCAAGCACATGTTCGAGTAATACATTTGAGAAGCGTAGCAATGTAAATCTGGGAAAACAGTAATATGTATCGGTTTAACAGTATTTCCAACTAAATGAAGTGACAACAACAAACTGTCCAGCACTACAAGCACAAAATCCAACGTGCAGGCAGACTGACATAAAGGGAAGTTCAAGTGAAGTGCAAACATAATTCTGAAGGATGCCAGAGATACCTAGAAACTCTGTAGTTTACCGTAGAAGCCCAGGGGCACTCTTTTCACAATTCCAAGCTTTAGAGAGCATGGACCTGCAAAGCGTAAGTCAGCCAGTACCGCTTCTGCCTCTGCTCCTGCAGATATCCCATTTTCTCTCTATTTGTGCCGTCCCCTTGCAGAGAGGGCTTGGGTAAGTGAGCCTGCAACGTCTGACAGGCTTTGCAAGACTTTGCTCATCTCCCATTTGCGTACAGTGCAGTTTCATGCATTTTGTTGAGATTTTAGAAGGGCACAGGCAGTGTGTGTGGGGTTGTATAGGAGGTGCAGCTTGGACTTGTATGGGCCTCGTTTCCCGAGAAAGATGCCGCTGCACCCCGGAGTGGTGGTGGTGGTGGTGTGCTCTCCAGGTCGTCCGGGTGGCCAGTGCAGGCAGGACTTGCTGGCCCTGCCTGCCGCTGCGATGCAGGGATGCTGAACCGCCTGAAACGGAGTGGTTGTGCTGCTGATGTGCAGGGCTGCACACCACCCTGCGCAGGAGCCGCTACGCGCAGCCACTCGCAGCATCTGTTGCTAACCTCCGGCAAGGGTTTTGTGCAGAGAAGCCCGTCTTCACTGTTCTGACTGTGCTTGCTGGCACGATGCCACTCTGCCCACAACACGTGCCTTCAGCAAGCCACGGCAACTTCCCGTAGCTCGTCCTGCTGCAGTGGGCTCCCCCGAGCACCGGCCGGGGGAGAGGAGGGGAGCGGTGCCAGCACCGCAGCCCATTAGTCTTGCAGGGGTGAAGGGACCCTCTTCAGCAGGGCCTGATGCAAAACTCAGCGCAGTTGCTGGAAGACCTGGTTTCACTGGTTTGGGCATTTATAATGCTCCACTCTAATTAAGGAGCCCACATTTGAAGACGATTAAGGGAATGTTACTTTACTGTGCAGAGGTGAGGATGCCTGTAGACTCACAGACATTTTTTGTGACACGGATGTGTCTTGTGCCTTGTGCATTAATTGCTCATCAGCTTGTGGCAGGCACCATCCTATCAGTTTCCTCATTTTCATTTTTGCGTTGTCAAAATCTTTCCCAAATGGGGGGTGGGTGGGGGGAGGAAAGACTAAGAAGAGCTGCCCAAGAAACATTTCTTAGCACTTCCCCTTGCATTCTCCATTTGCATTTGTGGCTTTCTGCCATTTTGCAAATTAAGAGCATCAACTCCCTGATCAGTCAGGAATATCTCAACTGCCCATAAGCACCCCCTGCCCCAAGCCAAACAAAAAATAACAGTTTTTACATTTTACGTTTTGGGGGGTCATTTATTTAATAGAATTCTACTTTATGGGATATAGGAAGCAGGTAAAAATGGCATGTTTTTAAGAAATAAGTATCTTCACAAAGTAAAAAATAAAGCTCTCAAACTTTATGAGCAGTGCAGCAAAACAGTCACAAAATCTAGTGCTCAACAAGACATAATCCACTTTATTCCTGTTTTCTGACTCGAGCCAGGCAGTGCCTTTGTTCATAACTGGTAATTTTAGACTGAATTCTGCTGCATTTGATGTCAGGTTTGACATCACCATGAATTTATTATGGGAGAAACAGGTTTGATGTGAGAATAGCCAAAACGCACACCACCCTCCTTGGGGAGGAACCCACCCCTCCACGCTGCCGGGTCCCCACGTGTGAAGACCTAGTGCTGTCCCAGAGGACCTTGGTGGACCTTCATTAGCAGTGCCAATCTGTGCACAGCCTCAGACTTGTGTTTTGTGTAGAAGGCGACTCATTGGGTTTACTCCAGTAATTAATTTTTCATTGGTTATATTGTGTAGTACATATAAATTACAACTCATTTCTGACTGTCTACCTGGATTTGAGGATTGTATTACAGAACTTCAGTTTTGTCTAAGTGGTGTTCAGGGGAAAAAAGGAGAAATGAACATATTACGCATTTTTCCATTAATTGTGAAGACACAAAGTAAGAGATCCAGATATGTTTAACCTTATGATGTCCTGAAGTGGTTCAGTTATCTTGAGGGGAAAGGGAGGTAATTAAAAAAATGTCACTTAGTCACAGTGTGATGTTGCTATAGAGCAGTGCACTGTCACTTTACAGGTATTACACGATGCTAAAGTTACAGGCTTTTTACATAACTCAGTGGCTTTTTTACATGTAATTCACAAGGTACAAGCTGCTAGAAAGGGCAGACACAGAGAAAAGAGAATGTTCCTGGTTTTCCCTTCTCTTTATAGAGCAACTCAGGAATCCAGGTCTGTGGGATTCAGGCTCCCTGGGATACTTTCAGAGCTGCCTAGGGGCAAACATTGAGTTGACTCAGAGGGGACAGGATCTGGGGATATAAACAGGATGCAGAATTTTCCTGAAGCATGCAAAGCATTGCAGAAAATGCGTGGTGCAGGTAGGCGTGTTGCTGCTTGCCACCCGTACTGCGTTGCAGTGGGGAACGCAGTCCGAGTGTGACGGGGCTGTGTGCTTGCTGCGTTGGGCCAGTGCCCCAAATGCTTTCCAGGCTGCTCCAGCTCAGCTTCGGAAGTCACCTGCTGTCATTGTAGAGGTCTCTGCTGGTCAGGAGTGCGATGGAGTCTGACACAGGAGCAAGGGAGCTGCGTGGGAGGGATGTCGTCATACAGGAGTCAAAGCAGGACAGGGCTTATTTCCCATTGGGTATGCATCAGGAGCACCTGGTCTGACACAATTTGCATCTCTACCATCATGTGATGTGTGCACCACAAGTGTTGGCACAGATGGGGCTGGTGTTGCCAGTCGAAGAGAGGACTGAGCCTTTGGCATCCATCTCAAGATCTTTGAGGATGGTATGAACACTGTCTCACCACCCCTGGGTGTGTTTGGTCTGAGCCAGCTCCTTAAGGCATGGTGTCACCCTTTGGAGATGGTCTGCCTTCCCCCAGTCCAGGCCACCAGCTTCAACTAAACACCGGCCTTTTAAACAGCTGGAGTGGGAAAGAAATCCTGCAATGAAGAGGGTCTCCAGAAGTACCTTGACAGCAATGTCTATATGTGTTGGCACTTGAGCATCTTTGCAAATCTAATCCAAACTGCTCAGCTGCTGAAAATACATCCTGAGATGTGTTAAAACTTCATCCTGTGAGGTGTCCTGGGAAAGTGGGGTGGGAACCTTTTAAGGATGTGGCTCCAATGCTATGTAAAGAGACAAATGGAGAAGTAAAGGTTGGTGAAAGCCTAGGGAGGGATAGGACAGCAAGGTCCAAATTACAAATCTGCTCTGTATAAATCTGTTTTTCCAAGATGTTATTGTTTAACAGGAGGTAGAACAAAGTGCTTCTGGCATGCCAAAACAAGGGGATCCTGAGAGTCCAGAGACTGGCTTAAAAATGTGGCATTTCATGGGAAGAAACCAATTGGCTTTGTATGCTTTCTGGGTTTATAAAGTCAGTGATAAATTGAATTGCTAACTCAATTGTCTTAAATCCAGGCTTCAGAGACTAAATGCGGACACTTATTATGGAGAAAATCTTCCCCTTATATGTCCAAATGCAGAGTGGAAACACTGTCATTTCCCTTGGGGACATGAGAGGCGTTCGGCCGGGTTGCATTTTTCCCCTGCCAGCAGAGTCAGCTGTAAGGACGAGACCAGGAAGGAAAGCAAATCAGGCTGGGGACACGGTGCCTGCAGTGCCAGACCTTCCCTGCAGGAAGTGCAGCCACCAAGGGCAGGCACTGGTGCACAAAATCTTCAGGAATAAATGCCATTCATTTGGACCCTTGCAGCATCCAAATATAAAAGCAATCAAGGCGGTGACGAGATCTATCTACTGCGTCTCAGCCATCAGTACATCTGAGACATACACCCTGAAGCAGGTGGACCTCTTCGATGATGACGGATGAGAGCAGTGACGGCTCTCAGGGGACTCACGGGAGCTGGCAGTTGTGCGACAAGCGATGACTTGCCTGGAAGGGACTTGACAAGAGCAGAGCAAATCCGCAAAGTTTGGGTTTCTCTGGGCTTTCAGTTGCCTACAGCTGTCTGTGCGAGTGGTGTGGTGGGGAACAGGCAACAGTATGGAACAGCAAGAACAAGCTGTAAAATCCCAGTTTTGTTGTTCTGTTGTTGATTGACATATCACTGTAAGAAGGAAAAAGCCTGAGTTGATTCAAATTGCCCTGCAGCAGGCAGCTGCTAATTTGTCACCTCGACTTAGCAAATTAATTCAGGAGGACCAACTCCAAATCTGTCCTGGACAGGGCCTTTCGTTTGCAAAACTCAGGGACTGCAAGAGCTGCTGCAGCCTGGTGCAGAGATCGACAGTAAAGATGTTTCAGCTGTTCAGCTTCATCTCAGAGCCCTTCAGGAGACTTCACATAGAGGGAGTCTGGAGGCTGAGGTTACCCCAGGACATGGGAGAGTGTAGGGAATTAAGAATTACAATAACATCACTTTTCAGCTTTAAGTTGCAGATGATGTCTCAGAGCCATTACTTTCAGAAAGAAAAAGGAGGAATACTTAACTGGGACCCATCACAAAACCAACATCCTTCAAGCTTTTCTTCATTCAGCTATAGCCAGTTCAATCCACCTGTCTGAATGTCAGTGGTTTTGCAGTATGTAAATATGTGCTTGTGATAACCCCTAGTTCCCCTCAAAACTTGGAAGGGAACTTGGAACTGCACTGGTCTTTGACACATCAGAAAACTAAGCACAAACACATAACTGGGAAAAAACAAGTCTACCTTAAGACTCCCTATCTCTTCCAACCCATCTTCTGCAATCAAGTGATTGATGTGATGCAAGTCAAGTTACTTGCTGTAAGAAAAGGCAAAGTCTGTCCCAAGGGACCAGGGTTGCAGCAGTATGCATCCCTCCCCTTGTATTTGCTTCAGGGGTGGGCAGATGGCCTTGGGTCCCAAGCCATGCAGCTCAGGCGTTGCACTGAGAAGCGTGCAGCCCTAAGTCATGGCACGCCGTGGGATTTAAAGCCTCCTTTCAGCAGATCTCTTATGTAGGGATCTGGAAAACTGGTCTCCATCACTGACATGAACCCAATTGTACCTCGTTGCACTTTGTTCAAGTATTTTGCAGGAAGAGACAAAGCCAATTTTATACTCATTACTTACAAAAAGTTAATGATAGTTTATCGAAACCAGCAGAAAACTGAGGATGTGTTAAATATTTTGTTTATCTCAATAAATATTTGGTCAGTTATGCTATTTTAAATATTCTTAACTTTTTGCAGATTCTCTTCAATGACTACTAGGAGGACTGGAGTGCTAGAGGGGTACAAAAAGAACAATGGACCTATTTTAAGTTTGAATTTTACTGCAAATTTCATAGTTTATTTGGGTGAGAAGACCTGCAGGTAATTGCAGAGCCAGTCTGGCTGGTGATGAGGCTGGGACTCGGTGCCGGACACGCTGCAGTGGCAAAGGCACGTTTGAGCAGTTACTGCAAGACAAGGCTGTGCTGCCTGTTGCCCCGTGTGCCTTTTCCCCTGCTGATTCCATGGTCTGACCAGCTGGGGCCAGGAGCGTGAAGCTTCCTTAACATCAAAACACCCTTAGTAAATGGAAAGAAAAGGCGAGTCTTGATTATTTTTAGCTGCTTTCCATCATGAAAGGCCCAGGAAAACAAGACAAAACAAAACAAACCCCCAAAACAGGAAAGAAAAGTATCTTGACTTTGGGTCAAACAAAATCTTTAATTTCAGATATGACAATTTTTCAAAAACTTTTCTTTAAGGAAAGAAAATTTCAAAACAAAACAAATTTTGAGCACAAATTCAAAACACTTTTCATTAGAAAGCCTCAATGGGCTATTCCTGAAGCTTTTTGGGTCATGGTTTTTCTTACTGGGCAGCGCACACAGGATCTTCTTGGAAAGAGATACATAATTTCTGGCGTTCTTGCTATTGTGCAATACAAATGATCTGTTTATCAATAATTCACTAATGGGAGAGCTCTCAAGCAGCAGCCATCGTTATTGTTGTGGGTGGACATATGCTGTAGTAAGCCAAAGGCAACAAGATCTCCCACGCTGAGGTCCTGCACAAGCCAGACCAGAGTCCGGGCACAGTTTCTCCCACCTGGCAAGTGGAAATCTGGAGAGCAGCTCCTGTCAGGACGTGGGACCTGGGAACTGTGCAGTGTCTGTTTGCAGAGGCTGCACGCCCAGGGAAGGCATGGCCCCTGCAAGCTGAGTGATGGAAATGGAGCAAAGTCGATGTGCTAAACCACTCTTCACAATTCTGAGAGCAACTGTTTTGGGGGTGTCTCTGCTCAGATTTAGAAACCCCTTCTCTTTTTCGAGTCCTGCTTGCAGAGGGTCTGCTGCTGTACATGCCACACTGTTCATGGGCAGACATTGCGACGTTGCCCCTGCTCCATCGGGGGCTGGGTTTGCCCCTTTGCTCTCTGGGTGCTGCCTCTTCCCCTGCACCGACCCAAACTTCCCCTGATGCTGTGCTCAGCTTTGGGGGTTTCTGCCCGCACCCTTGAGAAGATGTGGCAGAGAGGCTTCTGGTCTGGGTAACTTGTGGAGAGCAGCAGACACGGTTGTGGGTCAGGAGAGGGTTCCAGGAACCGACCCGCTGGGTCTGTGTCCTTGGCCATAGTACGAGTGTTCAGTAACAGCGTGTGGGAGGAAGATGTGCCAATGGAAACGTGCTTGTTTGGGATGTGGGATTTTCATTGCCATCAAGATTGACAGTTCAGCGTAGAGAGCTGGAGACAGAACGGGGGAAGAACCCCCAGGTTAACCTGACTGCCTGCAGGACCGGGAGCAAAGCGCCCGGCCGAGCAGAGCCCCCGGGCACGGCCCCATCAATGCCCCCCCCGTGGTGCTGCGCCCTCGCGGGCACCCCTGGCTCCGCGGCCAGTGAGGAAGGACCCCTGCATGGGCATCCCCTTCGTGGCTGGGGTCCAGGCACAGGTTTTGGCCTCAGATACCTCCTGGTCCCCCCCCCGAGGCTGCTGTGGGGATAAACATGGTGGGCACGGTGACCCTCCGCGTTTCCGTGTGTTTTAGCCACAGTGCTGCTCCCTCCAGGACTGTGCTAATTTTACATCAGCTGAAGATGTGTCCTGAGGCTCTCGCCTTTGTCGTGTACCCTTTTAGCTTCTAATTTCTTGGATTTGTCACACACCCTGTAGATTAAAACATAGTATTTTATCTCTGAATCATTAACTTTTGTTGCTTTCTTATGCCCGTTTGGATCTTTTTCTGCTCCAGACAGCACCGATAATAAATAGTTCAATAACACATGTCCTCCTTATTTTAAGACTATCATTTATATGACTGGAAGTATGAATGTGCAGTAAGTTAACAGTGATACCATAAAGAGGCTAAAATAATTAATCACTTTGCTGTAGTTAATGGATTCAAGGGCACAGGAACACGCGTACATGAGCTCCTGCTGCCGGTTCCAATAACATGCCCAGGAGACAGCAAAAAGCAAAGGCGTAAGCAAGCATTCGGGATGAAAACTTTGGGGAGAGGGTGTGCAAGTGCCTGTGTCTGTTGAACAACGGTGTTTCCAAATACCGGTCCGGGAACGTCTCCCAGCATGCAAGGACCGGCAGGCAGCAGTCGGTGGGGAGGGATGCCTGGCAGAGCCCGGACCCAGCTGGCGGGAAAGGACGGGAGCAGAATGTCTTTGCCAGAGGCAATGAGGACACTAAGGGCATTCCTTCATAAAGAGAGCTCACAGCGTGCTTTCTGCACTGCTGCTTGGAGATGTCCAAACTACAGGCAAGGCACTGGTACCTCATGCAGCATGAGAAACCTTGCCTCTGCTGATGCATTGCCACATGGGAAATGAAACCCATCTCAGCAACCAGCGGCAAGCTGCGAGCCCGAGCTGCGTGCCGTGGGTTTAGATGGTGCAGCTGGTCTTGGTGGTTTATAAGGTGCAGGGGGAAAAGTCTTCTGCAGTTCATCTTGGGTCAGAGTTGTCAGCTCACGCTGCACCTCAATAAAATGCTGTCCCCACAGAGCCCTGACAGAAACGCCCTGGGGACGCAGAGATCGGGTGGTTGGGGACTTCAGTTGCAACGGGAAGTACAGCCTGCCACAGGTTTGCTCACGGTGTGTAGGTACAGATGTAGGTACCCGAGCCAGCTGCAAAAGTGACATTAAACATCACAAAATCTGCAGCCAACAGTGCAGTGCGTGCCTTCCACGTCCTTTCCCTGCCACCCTCGGGAGAGCTGCTGGTGGCCGTAACAGGGCGGTTGCCTCTGCTGCCCCGTGGCTCCGCGAGGTGCCCCTGGTAAAAGCTTAACAGGAAAGAAACTGCTGGACCCAGCAAAGCAGCACAGTAAGTCCAAGGGCTCAAACTCCCGGGCAGCTGTGCCATCCTGGCTTAGGAGAATAAGATGTACTGATCTGAGGGGAGATCTGTGCCAGGAGCTGAGCTGAGCCTCCAAATCAAACCAAATTCTGCATTACACACTTTCCCAGGGGATGCTCGCTTCCCTAAAAAATGCTACTGGGGAGGGGGAGAAGGGACATGATGACTAAAATTGCATTTTTGGCATGTTGAGACTGACATCCACCAATTTTAAGGGTTATTTTGGTGTAGCAAGCTGGAGTTCCTCAGATTTCCCCCTGCTCCTTCAAAGCCAGCCCCCAGGTACCAGACACAGCTACAGACATGGCCAGACCAGTCGCTGGCATGGGTGCTGATGCCAGTGGTAATTAGTGGTTAGGAGTCTGGATTTAAATACTTCTCAGGAAAGACAGTGCTGTTATTCCTAGGTAGCTCGCTTTCTCCATCATCATCATCCTGGGGATGAACTGGTTTACAACATGACTGAGCCCTGTGTGAAATTAGGCCCCCGAGTGCCGGCCCCCCCCGGCTTGCCAGGTTTTGTCCGGCTCATGCAAGACGCCACATGCATCCTTTCTGAGCCTCAGAAAAACCTTCGCACAGTCCCTAGGACAAGGAGGTAACCAAAACCAGGCTCTTGTGAAGCACAGCTATACACCCCTGGCTGAAATTTTATCCTAAAGCAAAGGAGGTGGTGCACGGGAGGTCGGGGGGGCAGGGGGGGAATGCCATATCCAGAGATAGCAAAGGAGCAGGGAGACAGAGACATTTCTACTTATTCATTATGTGACTTGTCAGTGTTTGATTTTCCATTGTAGGATGACTTCTCCCTTTTTCTTTTTTTTCAAAAGACATTTTTTTTCTGTCTTTTTTTCCAGTCCACTCAGCGTTGAAGCAATGAGAGTGCTATCACGGATTACAGGCAGGTCAGAAAGGGCAAATTACTTGCCAAAATAGTCTCTCTGCAGGGTCTTATTGGTGTTATGTGCTAAGTTATGTGATAAGTCAAAGTTAGTGTTGCATAACATTCTCCCAGTACTTCTTGTAACCGGTTTTTGCAGTACATGGACTGATTCACTTTCTGCAATGCTGCTGCTGTTTTATTCCTGCTGAAACTCTCCAAATGCACCGTTTCCTGCTTCTTGTTGCTGCCTTTGTGCCAAACATATGCCTGGTTTCACTTGATCGTGTTCCTCTCAGTTACGACTAACTGCAGGTTCAATAGAAGGGTGTCCTGCTTACACTTGCTGAATTTATGGCTCTTTAGATCTTTGAACCACAGAAAAGCCAATCTGAAACCCCTAAAAAGGGTGACTAATACTGAGCCAAGAGACCCAGAACTGTAGAGCCTGCAGGACCCTTCTCTGGAGGTCTTGATGGAGGGCACATGTCTGGGACTAGACGGGGCAGACAGGGTGAGGTGTGCCACAGGTGCAGCACCAAAAAGCCAAGACTAACTGTGGTGGTGTCAAAAAATATCCCTGTGCATTTGGGAGGGCCATGCTGTGGGCCAGTGGGCTGATTCACCCTGGATGAAGGTCATGCTGGTGCACAGCCCTCATGGTCTGGTTCTGCCAGGTCAAAGACAGGCGTGAAGGTTTTCTGCTGGCAGCGCTAGGACTCGGTGGAGTAACCCGTGAGGAGGAGGCAGGCCTTGAGATATCTGCAGTCCCCAGTATTAAAAAACAATCTTTTGGCATTTTCTCTTTCCCTCTGCTAATGGAGATGTTCTTGGGGAGGTTTTTGCCTCCTTGCCTGGAGTCACAGCCTTCGGGTGGCATCACCACTGATGAGGCTGCTCTGTTCACCCAGTGTGGTGGCTCAGCCACAGATGTCACGTAGGTCGTGGAATGCAAAAGCGTAAGAACAGTGAGCAGGCTAAACAGGCAATTACTACTTCTGTTCATTTTTTAAAGGAAAAAAAATGTGAGGATACATTTCTGAGACTTTGTAATAACCATTTCTCCACAAGTATGAGCAGCAGCTGAGGGCCACATGCTAGGCATACGCAGGTCTGCAGTGTTGGAAACAGCTCTTGCTTTGCCTGTTTTAGGTGCTACGGCATGAGGAGCCTTCCCTGCTTCCTTCTCGCCTGTTTCTCCATCCACGGTCTCCTCAGCTGCTCCAGCAACGCGGCCGCCTTCCTCTGGCAGCGTTCCCTTCCCCTGCACGTGTGCCAGAGGCACCAGCCGCGGCGTGTGGCCAGGGACGCTGCCCGGTGTCCGTGCTCAGCGATCGTACATCCCTGCACTACGGCTACGCTTCCCGCAGTCCCAGGGAACAGATGGAAAGGCAGAGCACCGTCAAGCAAGGATCCAGATTAAAGGACAAATGTAGCTGGCCAAAGTGAACAATTACATGAAACAAAGGGAAAATAACGACTAAAGATCTTTCATTGCAGCCAGCTAATTATCATGAGTTCTGGACTTAACTGTTCAGGCATAGAATTAAAAACCTTAATTATATTGTCACCTTTGTCTCTCAGCTCCCATTGCCCACAAATGAATCCATTTACTGTAACTGCTGCTGATGGGAAGAAATTGATGGCAGTCCCAGTGAGGTGGGAGAGAGGAGCTGGAAAAAAAGAAGTGCGAGGCAACATGGTGATGGCTGCGCAGCTGGGTGACAACTACATTCCAGGACATTATAAATTAGGAATACTTTTAATGAGACAAATACAGGTTTGATGGATCTCATGCTTTCATTCTGCTCCCTCCCCCCTTCCCATGCTCTTGCTGCCACCAGCGTTGCCTTTTTAATTTTAAGTCGTGCCTCCTGTCAGATCATTCTCCCTCCTCTGCCCCTGGCTCCCTGGAGAACCTCGTCTGTAGCCCCATGACATCCCGGGCGCGCTTGGGCTCCGGAGGGGACGGGTGCTGCTGCAGAGCCGTGGCTGTGGTTCCTGCCCGGGGAGGGGGTGTGCTGCTCGCAAACGCCGGCGTCGGGGCCGCTCCTTGCGGATAACGACGCAGTTTGGTGCTGGCCTGACGTGTCGTTGCTTGGCTGAAGACATCAGATTATTTTACCTTTTTTTTCCTCTTGGTTCTGAGAATTTTCTTCAAGACCTCTCAAATCCAGTCTGCAAGCAGACGTGTTCCTGATGAACAAAATTAAGGGGCCTTACTAGCGGTTTGCTCCCTGGGCGGCACACACGCCAGCACCAAGCTCGGCAGCAGGCGCCGGATCCGGACGCGGCGGCAGCGCCGGTGTGTTTTTCACACACGTTGCCATGGCTACGCGGGATGAGTTAATGTGACGGAACCGGCGCGGGGAGCAGAGGGCTCACTGCAGACGCGGCCGGTGCACATGGCCGTGTCGGAGGCGGCGCGCGTTCACACCGGTTTATTACCCTCATGTAGCGGCAAGGCTTCCCGCTGTGGGTTTGAAAGCTTCGGCTTCAAACTCTATCCAAGGTCAGCGGTTGGGGCTGCGCTGCTGCTGCCTCGTCCCTCCAGCCCCCGCGTTGGCCGGAGGGGCTGCGCTCGCACCCTGCGCCCGTCCTCTGCTCCGGACGTCGAAATTAAGGTTTTTGAGGAGGAGAAGTGAAATTGCCTGTCGGGCTGCCCAGACCCCGCAGCAATCGCCATGGTGTCAAACCCGGCGTTCAAACCGGTTGGCGAGGCTGCAGGGTTGTTTTCAGACTGTTTTACCAGCACCTTACTGATCACTCACAAGCATCCCGCTTTGCAGTCTGCTTTCTCCAGTATTTTGTGGATATTTTTCTTTTCTTCTAATTTTAATGCGGAAAACTGCTCTCCTCTCTTCAAGTATTTTCTGTAGCACCTTGTCTCATTTCCTGCAATTGCAATACATTGCACTCTGGATTTTACAGCTCGGCAGGTCTATGCTGATTTATATTGCGCAGTTCCGTCTCTGCTGCAAACATTTATGTGTCTATCCCGGCTCCTGCCGTGGATGCTGACAGCTGAGCCGCATCAAACCTAGTCAAGTCGTTACTGCTCGATGTTCGTTGCCATAAAGCCGAAAGAGCAACGACGTTTACCGTTCGTGCTGCTAACCTGGGACAGACCCACGGACTCGTGACCACAAACTCCCCATCGGCACCAGTGTGTTCCTGTGCCAGCAGAGATTCTGGCAGCTGGGAGAAACATGTCATGGAGCAAACTGGGACAGGGATTTCTGGTTTGCTGATTTTTTTTTTTTTATTTTTCTTTTCAAAGAGTGCAATACAAGCTACAACTTTGGCAGGAAAAGAATCCTTTTTAAACTCTGCAAAAGTCCAATAGCTTCTAGTTGCAATAGCAATGGTTGAAGATGTCCCTGCTCACTGCGAGGGGGGCTGGACTAGGTGACCTTTAAAGGTCCCTTCTAACCCAAACTATTCTATGATTCTGTCAGAAAGTTCCAAAACAGCATTATAAATGGCTTAACAGAAGAAGAAAACCTGAACAACATGAATGAAACTGAGGAATTGAAACCAAATCATTTTTACCTCCTTTGAATTACATAAATCCAATTGATTCAGTTCCACTCCTTCTTGCTTTTTATAAGTTATTTTTATAATGGATCAGCTCTGTAATATATTTTAATGTTGTAATAACTGCATTTTCTGGTTGACAGCTCCTATCCAGACTCCAGGAACTTTTGGAAAGCCCCCTTAGCTGTGCCTCTAAATAGAAGAAAAAGTTTTAAGAACCTTTAGAACTTGTTTGTATTGCACAAGTAGTCCTCTGGAAGAGCAGCCCATTGCCGCAGCAGCGTGCAGGAAGTCTATTGCTACCAAGCAAGCTGCTATGAAGTCCCCTGGATGTGCTACTGTGTGCGAGAGCTCCTCAGCCCCTTGGAGCTCTCCTGTCCCAGCTCACCTTTGTGGGCAGCTCAGCTGTTGTCCTCCATCCTCCTCCTCCAGCCCAGACAAGCAACTGTCACCAGAGTTACTGCCAGGGTGACCTGGAAAGTGTCAAGGGTGACGACATGGCTCTAGGCTGATGGTCAGGAGAGACATGGGTGGTTTTCTCCTGTCACTGAGGGGCAAGGGCTGGAGGAGGAGTAGGCAGATCTTGCAGGTCGACAATTGGTTATGCCCCTGGTGTTGGCAACAAGGTTTTGGTGTTTATGACCATGAGAGCCTCTTAGAGGACTGAGGTTTGCTTGGAAGAGATGGGGTCCACCTGATCAAGCATGGCAAAAGATCTTTGCCAACACACTGGCCAGCCTGGTACAGATAGCTTTAAACTAGGATCATCAGGGTGGGGAGAAGATCACCAAAACCAGGTGAGGAAGTGGTAGACCAGGATGGCAAACAAAGGGCGCAGGGTAAAGTCAACAGGAGGGAGCTTGTAATCAACAAAACAGAGCTAAAGGGGGTCCGCCCCAAGGGTATCCATGTAAGGAAAGAAGGCCCTACCAGAGTTATGGGGAAAGCTCTCATACCCTTTCTGGGAAACGAGCATGCAGGGGGCCTTCTCTGAAATGCCCATACTCAAACACACGTCACATGGGGCACGAGCAGGAGGAATGAGGGGTCTGAGTGTACCATTGCAGAGTTACGATATCATTGGGACCATGGAAAGGTGGTGGGGTAGCTCACA
The DNA here is from genome assembly GCA_013400195.1 of Aramus guarauna. Lineage (NCBI taxonomy): Eukaryota > Metazoa > Chordata > Aves > Gruiformes > Aramidae > Aramus > Aramus guarauna. Next base: position 74,727 of record VXBL01010545.1, read on the forward strand.
CGAGTGGCATGCTGCTCTGGGAGGGTACAGGCTCTTTGGGAAGGAGAAGCTGGGAAGGCAAGCGGGGGGAGATGTGAGAACAGCAGGGCTCTGTCTCGACATGAGTGATGAGGCCAGTGGGGAAGCCAGGGCAGGGTATACTTCTCCTTGGTAGAGGAGGATCAGGTTGGGAATAAACAGTCTGGATACATACATAAGTATGGTGGCTGATGTATGCATCCATGAGAGCTAAGGCAGCTGGCTGGTGTCATTGCAGTACCCCTCCTGACTACCTTTGAAAGGCTATGGTGGCAGGAAGAGGTTCCTAAGGACTGGAAGAAAGCAAATGTCCCTCCTATTTTCAAGGGCAAGAAGAAAGATCCTGGGACCTACAGACCTGCCAGCCTCACAGTGATCTCTGGGAAAGTGATGGAGCAAATAGTCCAGGAAGCCATTTCCAAACACATGAAGAAGGTGACTAGGAGTAATGAGCATAGATTTACAAAGAGTATAGTCATGCCTGACCAGCCGGATAGCTTCTATGACGAAAAGGCTGTCTCAGTGGAGAAGGGAAGAGAAATGGGTGTTTGTCTTGACTTTAGTGAGTCTTTCAATGTTGCCTTCCATAAAACAGACTAAACAATGCCAGTTGCCTCAGCCACTCCTCATCAGACTTGTGCTCTAGACCCTTCATCAGCTTCATTGTCCTTCTCTGGACATGCTGCAGCACCTCAATGTCCTTCTTGTAGTGAGGGGCCCAAAGCTGAACATAGTACTCAAGGTGCGGCCGCTCCAGTGCCGAGTACAGGGGGATGATCACTGCCCTGGTCCTGCTGGCCACACCACTCCTGATACCAGCCAGGATGCTGTTGGCCTTCTTGGCCACCTGGGCACACTGCTGGCTCACATTCACCTGGCTGTCGACCAACATCCCTCATGTCCTTTTCCGCCAGGCAGCTTTCCAGCCCCTCTGCCCCAAGCCTGTAGCGTTGCATGGGGTTGGTGTGACCCAAGCGCAGGACCTGGCACTTGGCCTTGTTGAACCTCATATAGTTGGCCTCAGCCCGTCAATCCAGCCTGTGCAGATCCCTCTGTAGAGCTTTCTCACCTCAAGGTGATTGATACTCCTGCCCAATTTGGTGTCATCTGCCAACTTACTGAGGGTGCACTCGATCCCATTGTCCATATCATTGATAAAGATATTAAAAAGAACAGGCCCCANGGGCCACTAAAATGATGAAGACACTGGAGAATATAGTCATATGAGGAGAGGGTGAGAGAGCTGGGACTGTCCAGCTTGGGAAAAGGGAGTTTCAAGTGGGATCTTGTCAATGTGTATAAATATCTTATGGGGAGGAGTAAAGAAGCCAGAGCCAGGCATTTCTGAGTGGTGTCCAGTGAACAGATGAAAGGTAATGGGCAGAAATTGAAAGAAAAGAAATTTAATTTAAACATAAGAAAAAACGTTTTACACTGAGGGTAGTCAGACACTGGGACAGGTTGCTCAGAGAAGTTGTGGAGCCTCCATCCTTGGAGATACTCAAAACCTGACTGGACAGGGTCCTAAGCAACCTGCTGTAGGTGACCCTGCATTGAGCCAAGGGGGCCGAACAAGGTGACCTCCAGAGGTCCCTGCCAACCTCAGCCATGCTGCAATCCTGACGTCTTCCTGAGAAACAGCTGGTAGAAGACCTGGTCCCTGAAGCTTACATCCTGCTGACCACAGTGCCAGAGGATGGGACCTGGAGAAAACATCCTCGTGGGCACCATTCTGCACAAGAAATGACCAGCGCTGACAGGATAAAGCCTTTCTCGTCTAAGGGAAATCCTCTTCCCTGTACAGCTGGAATAGCAGAAATGACCTTTCTCTTGTAAAAACACCCAGAGCTACCAGGGAGGGTCACTATTGATCAACCATAGACCTCAGCTTGCTAATTGCAGAGTCTTGTTCTGCACACGAATGTGTAGCAGATCCTCTTTCTTTTTGATTATCTCTGTGTAATTTAGAAATAGCTGAAGATCAGATGTGGACCAGTGCACATTATTATTGCCAATATGAGTTTAAATTGCTCTCCTTGAATTATTTGGCTTTACTTACCTTCTTCATCCTTGCTTTAATTTTTTGCTGGTTTAGGGTCAGATGCTGCCATTCCCACACAGGGTGAGCGGGTCGTTCTTACAACAAGAGGAGGTCTGTGGAGTTCATTTATTTGAAATGTTACAACAATTAGGCTGAAATTACAAAGTTTAAGAAAAGTCATCTTTGTTTTCTTGTGAAGATGCTTTACAAGCATGTGCTGGCCTTTACCCCAGGCATTTTCATGACTTCTAAGAAAAAAACTCACATGTAGATCAAATGCCAGGGGCAATGCATACTTGGAAGATGTTTCACCTTGCCAGTCCTCAGCTGCCTCAAAACACGGCGCCCAGCAAAGCCAGTTGTTCCTAAACTGGCACCCGCTTTGCGGTGGGTGGCAGGAGGCCGTGCAAAGGGACCACCCGTTTGACTCCATCCCTGACTCTGGCACCTACAGTCTGGAGCAGCACGTGAGACACAGATCTTCCTCTGCTCAGGAAAGCTGGTGACGCAGAAAACTGAAATGCAAGTTTTTATCATGCCATCCGCTGCATGCTGGTTCACCGTGGGAAGGTGCCCAGAGGGGCACTTACAGAGGGCCTTTGGTGGGTGCGTGATGACTTTGGCAGAGCAGTAGCAGCCCTCGTGCCGGGGCTGGCTGTGCTCCGGTGGAGTCCTTCCTCAGCAGAGCTGCCAGACCGATGCCAATGTCCACCGGTGCCAGAGGAGAAGGCCTCTGTAATGAGGGGGTAGGAGCACCCATCAAAGTCACTAACGAGAAGTGAGGCTCTGAACAGGACTCCCACGGCTCTGCTGCTGTAGGTACCTGCCTCTGGTTTTCTTCCAAAGTGTCTGAACTGGGAGAGTGTCCCGTGAGGGAAATTTCTGCTTTTCTCTCTCTTTCTGCGCAGCTCTGCGGTGATGGTAAAACAAACACCCAGCAGCAGCTGCCTCTGCCCGTTTCTAATCTCCACTGCATCACTGGGGCACCCTGTACACAGTGCTTTGTAAAAGAAAATAAATTCATTGGGTTCTCTTGATTTGCCTTCTGGTTCTTGAAATATTCTTTGCTGCCAGGGGGAAGAGTTTGTCCCTTAACCTTTAAGTGAAAACTGATCTTGTTCTAGGACATACAAGTTTAAACCAAACACTAACATACAAATTTAAGCAAAAAACTAAAAGCAATACTGGTATTGCTGATGCCCTTTAAGCAATGCATTTTCTAATCCTTTTATTGCAAGAGCAAGGAAGCAATGTCTTTTAGTGACTCCACGGGGGCTGCCTGAGTGCCCCTCTCAGATCTATCAATTCCTGCTTCTGGCTGTTATGGACGTCCTGGCTTTGCCCTCGGAGGTGACTGTGGAGCTCTCTCCAGATGAAGCTCCCTCCATTTCGTGCTGCTGGAAGCGATGGGTGAGCTGGGAGCCGTGCAGCACTGCTGGACCCCAGGGCTACAGCCAGGCTGCCTGGGGCTGCCCCGGCGGGGACGGAGCTGGATGATGCTGGCCACCCAGAGAAGGGGATATTGCAGAAATTACCAGAGCGAACGTGTAGCCATGTCTTGTTCATGACGAGAAGAGTATGTCTGGTTATTACCCAGCCTTCGCTAAGTGTACCAACTAATGGAGCGAGAGACATGAAAGATTTCCATAGCCCACCTGAAGTGTAATTCAAACCTACCCTGAGGGAGGTCATGATAAGTAAGATGAATTTCTGTCTTTCCTTTCCTTTACAATACCAACCTTTGGCTTCTAAAAAGTTACATAAACAGTGATGGTAGCTGGGTGCCTTGATGAACTTACTGGCTCTCTGAGGGCTACGGATGTGTCAGATCTTGCAGGAGCCGGTAGAGACAAATACATATTTCTTGGTCCTTCTTTTTGAATATAGCTCTGGGCTTAAATACTGTAGAGAAGTGAAAGCATTTTATGAAGCTCTTTGTGAGCTGTTCAGTTATAATTACAATAAGGTCATGTCACTGCTGCTTTTTTTAAACCTCTGTTTTCCAACAAATGTTCTTCTAGCTTTCCATACTGCACTCATTACTACCTGCAGACAAAATGATGGGATGTCAGCCTGTAAGAAATTCCCTGGAAGCAAGGGTCAGATCAAAGAACTTCCATTTTTTCAGATCAAAGGATTGGTTCTGCATCTGCAAATACGCAGTCCCTTATGTCAGGGAGGATGTCACTTGAGGAAGACCTGTGAGATCAGACTTCCCAAGCCCACAGCAGTACATCTCGGCCCCTTTTCCCAATTCCTCTTGCTCCAGCTTTCCTCCAAATGTCTTTTTCTTTTTTAACCTCTTACTTTTCCTTTTGGGATCTGAAGTGACACTTCCTCAAATCTCACATCAATGCTGGTTTTGCAGCACAGCTCCCCCAGACCTGAGAGACCAGGAGGTTTTTTCTGCCACCAAAAAGCTGTGGCCACCGTGCATCCCGTCCTCGTTGACTTTGGAGACTTGGGGGGTGAAACCCTGAGCCCACAGAAGATCAGACCAAATGGCATGAAGGACACTGATTTTTTCTTTAACTCTCTTTTCTGAAGCTCCAAGGCCAGAAGATGCTGCCTTTCCCCCAAGGCTTTCCCTCCCAGGCCGGTCTCTCTCCCTGATGTTTGAGCATCCCTCCATGCCCGGTGGGTTTGTCCCTCAGCAAGGCTGGGAGAGGAACCTTTCCAGAAACTCACCAAAGGCAGGCAGGCTTGGGGCCGTCTCCCAGCTCAGCACTTCACTTCAGCTTCCCTGCTTCTGAATAAAGCTGAGTTATGGGACATTTTACAGCTCTTGGTCGTGGAAACTGCCTCTGCCTTCACGGGAGGTAAACGTAATGTTTTCTTCCATTACGGACTGCGGCATCGTCCGAGGGTTGGGAGAGTCAACAAAATCTCAGATTCTGCAAATGTTTTGAAACAGAAGGTATTTTAAAGTGCTTTTTAAAGCCTTGCACAGTAAGGTTTTAATTTAATTGAGCAATTCGGAAATAAATTTTGTTGCCAGTAAAATGTAACCCTAAATATTCAAAAGCAGGAGATCTTTCCAAGTTACAAGCAGCTCATTAATGTCCTTTTAATAGGCTATGCGAGCACAGCCTGAGCACCAGAAAGATACGTGTGTTCCCTAATAAGGCCCTTCCTGATGACAAATAAGAGCTGTGATCCTTTGTGTTTCAATTCCCATGCCTTAATCGCTCCGGCTCCGCGAAGAGCTCCGTTAGCGGGCTGGAGAAATTGTCTCCCGTCAACAGATGTCAGTGTGCTCATTCCCACCGAGCTCGGGGCTGCGTCCGAGCCCGGCTGACCATCGCCGACCAGACCGAGCGGCCCGGTCTCCGCTGCGGAGACGACACTTACGGCTGGCACCGCGCGGTCTCTGCCTCGGTCTGCGCCGCAGACGGGGAGTTCTTGGGACAGAAGTAATAAGGGACTGTTGACTAAGGGAACGCTGCTTTTTCAAAGAGTGCAAATTTTATTGCCGGAGTGGAAAATTATGTTTTTGCTTTGGTTGGATCATTTAAACAATATTTTTAGCGATATAACAGGAAACAAACTTTTTGCACCCTACTGAAAAAAAAATTAAAAAAAAATTGAAAACGGCTGAAATAAATACTTTTGAAATCTTGAAAGAAAAAGCGCATGAAAAACGGAATGAATTTACTAAAAATCGATAGATACATAGATTTTTTTTCCAGAAGTATGACCGTTTACAAAAAATACTAAATTAAGCTGTCTGTTAAACTTTAATCTAGTAAAATATGCAAAGGTGTGAAGACACATTTCCCTCCAGAATTACAGGATATGTCTCTGACAATGTCTCTGCACATCTGGATCGGTAGTTTTTAGAGGAATCTAGTCAAAGCAAAGTTTCAAGAGATTTCTGGGGAGTTTGGCCCTGGAGTTGTTCTGGCAGCAACATCTCCGTGAGCACCATGTGGCGTGGAGCCAGCGAGTCCCTCCCAGGGGCGGGCAGCAAACGAGCGTGCGTGCAATTAACCAAATTCCCCTTTCCCTACCTTGCAACCAGTGGTGGTTGAACCGTTTTTAGTCAGCCTTTCACATGCCCTGCCTGAGCCGGCCATGCAGCTGGAGAGGTTTCGCCACGGACACTCCTGGAAGCTGTGGAGCCGTTAACTCCTGCAGACCCGTGGCTGCACCCGCATCCTGTGTCGCGAGCGGCCAGCTTCCCAGCCCTGCGCTTCTTGGGACCGACACTTTCCCTGGCTCTCATTTCTCCTACCCCAAAAAATGCTGTCATGACCAGAGACTACTCCAACTGGTGGGGCTTTTTCCTCAGTTTTTCATCTTCAGAGTTTCTAAAGACATTAGCACCGTGCAGGGCTGACAAGATGAATTCCGACAAAAGATAATTGCATGAATTCTTTGTAGCTGAGCGCTTGCAGCGCCTCGACACTGTCAGTTCCCATTTTGTTCAAACGTGTGTGTCAAACGTAGGGTGACGGGCAGTGCTCGGCCAGAGCTGTTTTGAGGATTGGAGCCCGTGTGTGCTCAGGTTTTTTTTACAAAAGAGGTGTGTGGATGGAAATTTGGAGACCAAGGTGCATCTCCAGGACGTCAACGCCGCACGTGAAGGACCAGTGTGGACATGCCGGAGTCAGAGCGAGGGGCAGCAGGAACCATCCGGTGGGACACAGCCACGTGTGCCCCCAGCACGGGGACGAGCTCGGCAGGGGGAAGCTGGCCGCTCTGGCCACACTGGCTCCTGCTGCTCTGCACCACGGGGCTTGGCACGGGACCGGGCTCCACCACAGCACCACTCTTCCTGCGGAGGAGAAAACACACACACCAAAAAAAACCCCAAAGCCCCAAATAAATGCAGTGCATGTGTTTCTATCTGGAGGCATGGGGACATGGGCACGGTTTTCTGCTCCTTCAGAAGAACCTGGCCGGGGTGGGAGGCTGGTGCCGAGGCTTCGCGCTGCCATCTGAGTCGGACTTTGCTCTCAAGATGTGTGATGTCTCCCACAACAGAAGTTTCACAGTTTTAGCCAAGTAAATATTTTTGACAAAATTCATTGTCCATAGCCTTCTCGTGGATGTGAGTGGTCAGAGCCCCCCCCAGTTTGGGGGATTATTTCTTAATGCTGCTAATTGATGGTTCTCCAGCCAGCAGCACGATACTTGATTAACTCTTGGCTTTAACGAGAACGTGTCCCTCTACCATGTTTCTGTTTGCTTGCTCTGGCTGTTAGCCATTTGAAGCAGATCACAGATTTTTCACTGTGTTTTGTTGGAAAATACCAATTTCACCCAGACAGGATGCTCTTAACAAATGTGTTCATTTTGAGAAATCTGGAGATTTCTGCGTAAGAAACTTCCAAAACATATTTTTAATTTTGGAATCTTCATTTTAAAACATTCCAGAGCAGCAGCTGGGGATTCTCTTCCCCCTCCCCAGTTCCATTATTTTTGTTCTTGCCAAATAAGCCCACAAGATGTTGTGAGGTGATATTGAGGAATAGAAAATAGTTGTATTTGAAAACACTCCAGTTCCCCCATGAAGTGCGATAGTTGTGGAATGCCAATTTTCCTGAGCCAATGGCTTTACATTGCACCTCTAGAAATATTCGATTTCACTCTGAGTCAGGAGGATGACAAGTTTCGAAACTCCGATGTTTCCCTTAAATCAGAAACTCCAGATTCCTCCCGTCCGAGCAGCTTGCCATGCTCCACCCGCCGCGGAGCCCATTGGCATTGACGATGCTGATCACCGCCTTCGCTGCCAGAGAGGAGCTGGCAAGGGGCTGCTCGGGAAAACATTGCTCCCACCTCAAAGGAAAATGTCACTTTACCATTTAAAGTTCCTTGTTTTCTTATGTTGTCTCAGGATTTCCTCTTTTAAAGGTCTGGTCTCCTGTGGCCCCTTGCTGCTGCTCCGAGCCCTGATTCAGGGTACCCAGCTATTCTCAGTCCTCTGCTAAGCAAGCCTGGACCTGCTGCAGGACGCTCCGTGGGTTTGGGGGCTGTTTGCTTCAAATAACGTTGCTCTCTCCTTTGCGGGGCACTTCACTGAGTCTTTGTTATTGCAACTCCAGTGTACTACACAGAAACGTTTGGCACAGAGTGCCAATCCAGGAGGAAATACTATAAATATTAGAATTATTAGTTCATGTAAGGCTACAGCTAGATATTATCTTTTTCAAAATGCAGTTACAATTTATGATCTAGAAGCAGGTGAGAAGCAGGGGAGACCTTTGGACACCCAGAAAAAAAGTAAGTGCATAAAAAATTATGAGAGTAAGTGCATTAAAACTCTGAGACAGGGAGTTTTTAATTTAGCTTGCTGCTGTCAGTCAAGCACGTGTCTCTACATGTAATAAATGCTAAAGCAGCTAGGCTCTGGGAAGTGAAACAAGTATTGGTTTGTCTTCTGTCTTGCATAGCTCAAAAAAAAAAAAGGCCAAAATAATTGTGCGGGTGTTGACAGATCGCAACAGACTGATCGCACAGACTTTGTGCTGGGGAAATCCCCCTGATGAGTGACACGAGAGCCGGCAGCGCTGCACGGCGTGCAGGAGCATGAGCTCGCTGCTGCAGCCCCATCCCCAAGCCAGGAGAAGCTGTGGCATTGAGATGCCCACGTTGGGACAGCAGGCAAGGTATTTGAGTGACTGAGAGGTGCAAACCCAATAGCTCGTACTCTGGCTGCAGCGTGCTGTGCTTTTAGCCAGGTTAGCAGCGCTGAGATGTGCCACAGTGGCGATGCTCGCAGCCAAAACCCAGCCCTGCCCTCCCAAGCTGGGCTGCCTGCAGGGACCTGCAAATCTGCCCATCCCTTGATCTGTCACTCCCGCAGCCCCTGCAGAAAGCACCCCTCTCTGGTGGGCACCCTTCTCCCGTGGGGGAGCATCTCATGCCTGCAGCCCGTGCCTGGGTTTGCAGCTCCCACCGCCCGAGGACAGGGACGCTTGGGCTTGGGGAGAGCCAAGCCTCAGCAGGACATGGGGCTGCCAGCAGCACGGGGCTGAGCAGGGACGGAGCCGACCTGCAGAGCACAAGCGTGGGGCTCTGGCTGAGGCAGAGGCTTGTGCACAATGCAGAAAAAAACAGAGAGAGGAGGGGAAAAAAAGAGAGAGGAAAAAAAAAAGAGACAGCTTTCAATCAGCTGAACTAACTGTTGTGCATCCCTCTAGGAGGCTGAAATGAAACGTGTCGGTACAACTCTCTTGTGCTTTCCGCTCGAAGCCCAAGAGAGTGTTTTCTGCGCAGCCGGTAACTCCGATCTGCTGGGCACATGGAGTGGAAAAGGAAAATCAGTCTGA
>VXBL01010545.1:92413-132967 GCA_013400195.1 Aramus guarauna
TGGGAACGGCCAGGGGCCAGCAGACGGGGGGAGAGCAGTGCCAGGTGGGATAAAACCAGGACCTGGGTGATGTGAGTCCCGTGTGTAGCTGGCGAAGGGCTCATCCAGTGTCACCCGACCCACTTCTGGGCTTCCCGAGGGAAAACATGACCTCCAAGGGCTCCTTTATACCCGGGGCAGGGGGCACGGATCCTCCGGGGCCTGGCTGCCACGAGGGGGGGAACAGGGGGTGCAGAGGGACATGGCGGGGCAGGGCAGGCCACTGTGCAGGGTCCGAGCGGCCCCTCCTGGGGAGACAGGAGGCTCTGGGGCACAGCGGGAGCAGGGAGAGAGGGGGCCGGGGGGGGGAAGCATCGTGGCCAGGATGTTCTGAGGAAGGTGAAGATGGAGGACGCATGAAGAGCTCTCAACTCCTTCTCCCTGCTGCCTCTGCCGCCATGTGCCCGAGTCGCTGGCTGCCGCCGGCCGCCCTCCGCCTGACAGGGAGGAGGCGAGGCGCTGACAGCGCTCGGCAGAGAAAAAGGGATGGGAAAGCGAGAGAGGCTGGCTGCAATCCCCACTCGAAGCTGATAATTAATANGTTGACGGCTCTAGTTCATTTCTGCCTATTTAATTGGGCCCCGGATGAATTTACTCGACAGGGCCATTCATCATGTGGCAGCGGCTGGCGGACGAGCCCAGGGGGAGCGGGGCTGACAGCTCCGGCAGCCTTGGATGCTGCCTGACTCTGGAAGTTCACATATTTGGGCATTAGTGCAGCTATTAGTTTAACAAGCTTCGTTTATCCCTGTCACTACCACTTCAGCTTCCCATGTAATCATTTGAAATGTAGATTACTGCTAGACAAATGGGACAGAGCAAGAGTACACAGGAGGGAAAAAAAGTGACATGGATTGCTTGTTACGAGCTGGGTTTCTTTTTTTTTCTCCCCTCTTTTAATCCCTTCCAATGTGAGTGCTTTGATTAACTTAATATTCACATTATTTCTACTGTAAGCAGTTTGTCACCTGTGTACACCCCTTTTTAGAAAATAGTTGGTAGGGATTTATTGACCCAAAGAAGAGGTTTAAGGCAATTACACGGGTGTCCAGGGGTCCGAGGTCTGTGCACACCCAGCCCTCTCCCTAGGAGCTGCTGGAGGTCACTTTTCCAGCCAGATACACCAATGGATTCTGAACCGGCACGGGTCCGTTCCCCATGGTGGAAGCCATCTGAGACGTTGTCGTAGGGCAATGTGGCAAGTTTAATCAGCCCTCCCAGCCTCTGACTTAAAGGCTTCTGCCCACCACGTTGCTTTTGCCCTGCAAGAGTCAAAGTGGACCAATGCCTCCAATGTTCAAAGTGCATTCCCCCACTTGTGACCCAGGAGTAAAGGTGATGCTGCGTGCCCCCCAAACATTCACAGGTCACTCACACGTAGAGCCAGATGTGGGGAGGCCAGAGGGAAACACAACCTGGCCTGCTCTGGCTCCCGGGATGAGGCGGTTTGATGCCACCAGCCTTTCCCAGTAAGTCCAAGACCATCATCGAGTTTATCCTTTGTATCCAGAGGTGTCAAGTGACGAACTCATTCTTTTGCAAAGGAAAATGGTCCAGTGCTCAGTTATCTCCCCAACTTAAATGTGCATGCTATATTTTCTATATTATCTGTTTGTCTGACCCAACTCTTTCTCCTGTTCTGACTTTCTCTGCTCAGCACAGGAGGTCTCCTCTGTCAGATTGCAGCCTTGTGCTCAAAGCTCCCACCTGCAGACCAGGTAGGTCAAGTCACTCTTTAACCCACCCTTGGACCAACCAAAGGGGTTGCTCCTTCTTCAGTCTCTCAATACAAGTAAGGTTTCCAGGCCCCAAGTTATCCTAGGAGAATTCCCTTGAGCCATGTCCACTTTGCCTACATCTTTTCTGACTCAGGTGCTTTACTTTGCAGCAGTAGCATTAGTGTTGTACTCAGGAACAGCATTCCTGTCTATCCTGCCATCCCTATTCCCTGGTCCTTCCCTGATCAGTCAACCACAGCTGGGCCCTGGGAGCTCTTGGGCCGTTGATTTTGCACCTCGACCCTCACCATGTCCCTTTCTCTGTCCTTCCCAGACGTGCATGCCTCCTTCCTACAAATCTGACAACATTCCATGCTTGTACTTGCCAGACCTGGCATTTCATCGCGTGAAAGCTGTGTTGTTCAAGTAAAACAAGCACACTCTGCAGATCCGAGTGATCTACCAAGCAAGACACTCCACTAACCTCTGGTATCTACAGACTTTACCAATATGGGCTTGGGATTTTCTTCCTTTCCCCTGATAGAACTAAGCTGAATTTAGAAATTCTTCTCTGGGGCAATTCTGTTCACACCAGAGTAAGATGAAGCATTAACATTCAGGAAATTCTTCAGATTATTTTCCATATGAAGACACTGAAACACGTAATGAGAAAATAGTCAAACCTCCCTAAAGGAAAGTTGCCTAAATTGCCTGGAGTGAGACATGGGTGTGCCCTTTGTCTCTGGAATTGCAGTTATGGTGGTGTCCCTCTCGCAAGAAATGTGCCAGCAGCTCTGGTTTGGGATGTGATCACTGGCATCACCATGGCTCGCTCTATTCATCTCCTGTCTCTTCCCCTATTTGCACAGTAAGATCTCCAAGGTGCGGCTTGTGATATGTTGTTATCCTTTTCCAAGCCACTGCAAAGTGACACAATTCATTTATCCCTCCCTCCTCTGCAGCTCTGGGACTCTCCTGAGGGCCTCAGCAGCTGGTGTCTTCCCCTAATGAAAACAGCTCACAGGTCTATGTCAAGCCTAGTGGCAGATCAGATCAAAGGCAGCTGATTTTCTTTCAGCAGCAACAAGCCGGGGCACTGAGTGGCTGGCATAGCACCCAGCCACCTTCCTGTTCCCCCACCAGCAGAGCCAGGACAAAGAGGAAAGTCCTGGTTCGACTCTGCTCCAAATCTCAGGCTTGCACCCCTGGGTCAGCTCTGCAAAGCCCCTTAAGGACTTCTCCTCTTCCCCGTGCTATGACAGTCCTGCAGAGCTCGGGGGATGCAGCAGGAGAGCAGACCCTCCTGTAACACTGGGGATTCTGCAGGAGATGCAGGGTCGGTGGGATGGAGAATTATTCCAGAGAAAAAGCCAGAAGTTGGGGGAATGGGCAACAGGAGTGATTAATGGGTGCTCCTCTCCCTTGGAAATTCACAGCTCTGCAATGGCAGGGGCATTCCTGTGCTTCCCCGCTGAGCGGGAGCTCACCCTGAGTCCCTGGCCAGCTGTGGGCTGCTGCCCTGCTGGGATGGGTCTGCCCCAGGCTGTCCTCAGGGCTCTGCTCTTCAGAGAGCAGGGCCAAATAGGTTGGTTTAAGACTCTCTGGCCAAGGCAGACGCATCCTGCTTTCCCCTCCACGTAGAGAGCTGCTCGCTCCAGCTGCTTCCCTTTCAGCACAGCTCGTGTCTCTCAGCTCTTCAGCTGGGTCATCACAGGCCACTTCATCCCTTCGTTGCTAACCACATGGAAAGGAATAACTGATCTGAAGCAGCATCACCTGGGACAGGGATGCTGCAGCCAACCATCCATGAACACACCTGAGCTCCTCCGGTTTCGGACCCATGTCACCACCCTCCCAGCCTGTACCCAGAAATGTGTGGTGGGGCATGGAGGAGGAATCGCCCATCTCCTACTTTCTGCAGCACCATTTTGGCCATAAGATGGCTTTGATGATGTGGTTTCAGAGGCAGACTCTTCTGGGCCCCACCTTCACTGGGAAGCCTGTGACTCCGGAGTAGGGTGAAAGAGATCCTCTGAGGTGCCAGCACAGTTGTCCATATGGTGGTCTCTTCTTTTTAGGAAGGTTCAGCAGAGGTTCTCCAGTCCTGTCTATCAGGAGCCGTCAAGTTCCTGGGCTCCAATGAATCCCAGGAAAAAGGTCCCCTTTGCTAAAGTATATCCAGCTGATACCCCAGGATGGGAGGTATTTTTCTGGCAGTCATCCTGTTCCCCACCACCCAACAAGTCTGAAGCACTTGGAGCTCCCATCCCCAACAATTTTCTGCTGCGCTTCCAGGACACACTTCCAGTGCAGGAGAGGGGCATTAGCAGCTCAAGTGCAGAACTGAGGAGTTTGATCAGGAGCATCACGGCTTGGTGCTGGTTTTGCAGTCACTTGCCTGGTCCAATGTAGCCATTCTGCATCACAGGAGAACTAGGAATTGTTGTCTTTATTGTAATTAATTACAAGCTATTAGTTAATTAATAATTAGCTATTAAGTAACCATGAGTAGTTTTAGAAGGCCTTACATGGTCACTAATTTTGCAAGGCAGCGCTTTCAAATGAACACATTTTCTACAGTCTAATGAAATGCCTCTCTGAATAAAAGCAGCAACGTGACACATGCCTTGCAAAGCCAGGGAGTCAGCCCCAAGGTAACACACTGACTCACTCCCATGACTTTTTTTCTTTAAAAACAGGCTACTGAATTTTAACGTACCAATTCTCTATGACCTGGCAACATTGCCCGGTTCCCATGAAACCTCTTCGCTTCTCTCCAGGCTAGCAGGTAGCTGGATTGCAGGCACAAGCTGAGCACCGCTCCTGGCAACAGTGACCTTGCTTGGTGTGCCAGCGGTATTGGCACCCCTGCGCTGGGGCTGTCCCCCTTCCTCCTCTATGGGGAAATATGGTATTTTCCCCAGGGTTTAGCATTTGCCCCAGGACTTACCTCTGCTCACCCTTTGCAAAACAGACTCTGCAGCACCAGGCACTGCCATGTAGGTCCCATCAGAGGTGTTCGGGGATCTCATTTTAAGCGTGTCTGAGGCCTGCTGAGGACAGCGTGCTGTTACTGTCAAATCCCATCCAAAAGAGCCATGACCGCTCGCGGGGATGCCCCAGCAAGAGTGGTTCATTTACCAGTTGTTCAGCAATGGATCTTTATTCTGAATAAATAGGAAATGTTAGCGAAATAAATGCATCTGGAAAGGAGACTTTTCCTTGCCAAACAGCAGTGTTTCAAGGATTGAGCTTCCCAAAGGATTACAGATGAATGAGAGTGATTTCCCATCTTGGGAAACAGATTTTCCTGCAAACGAGTATCCTGACCCCAGTAAGCAGGACCTTTACAGGACAAATAAAAGCTGGTGTCTGTCACCTTCCTCTTCCCTGAGGAAATGTGAATAGCTACCACCAGAAATGATGAAATGTAAACAGATCCCACCAGAATGGTTGGTTGAACTCACTGCCATTTTTGGTTGGTTTGACTGTTAGATTTGAGGCCCAAAAGCCAACAAGTAATCCACAGCCATTCGAGAAGTGGTGGACCTGTGTCTGCTGGAACCTCATTTAACCTCTAGCAACTTCCCTCACCATTCACCAAACATTTCTCTTTCCCTTATGCTTCAAGGCTAAAAAGAAACAAAAACCAACCCAACCACCAACCAAAAAAACCCTTCACTCAACATTCAAGCAGTAATTACAAGACTGGACTTTACAAATGGAACATAAATAAAATTACATAGCTAATTAAGAGGTATCATGAACTGAAGCTCGTTTCCATGATACTAATTGCATATTTCACCTCCCTGTTAAATGGATTTGATATTCTGAAAATAAGCCATTTGTGTTATGCAGTGGGAGAGGTTTCTGTTAGCAGCTACTGCCCTCTGTCCAGTGGGATGTCAGACCTCCCTCGTTAGACCCGAGACTAACAGAGAGAATTGATGACCCTTTTTCCCAGCCCTACAAGGAGTTTGATTTCAAACCAGACATGCATGTACAGGAGAGTAAAATTCACTGAAGCAGTGGAAGTGTTTCAAATACAAACACTGAATTATTGCAACTTTTCTGCACAGACGGGCAGGTTAGAAAATTAACTTGGCCACCTCTACCTCTGCCTAGCAAGTCACCCACAGCATTTATTGTTTTAAGTCTGTAATTACTTATCTTTGTTAATACGTTAAAATAAGTGAATAGGTTTAACTCTATAATCATTCGTGATTCTGTACAGCAGGCAGAGAGAGAGCTGCCAGCACCATGCAACACATGAGGATGTGTTAATTACAGCGTTAATGAAGGACCTGGGAAAGGTGATCCGATGTCCTCATGGAAGGTGTTCCTCACCGGTTTGGTGAAGTCCTGGGTTCCTCCTCTCCTCGCTGTGAAAGGAGGCCAACTGCTGCCTTTTCTTGCAGTGGGGACACAATCCTATACATGGACATCAGCATATTTAGTACAAATGTACATCTGGTATTTCTGCGGAGCACCGCCTTTCACACAAACCTCTGAAAATTGGTGCATGAGGGACAGAAACACACAGCCTGCCAAACAGAGGGGCAGACAAATATTTTAAGATGAAATGCTTTAACTCCTGCAGTGAGGGAGAACAGAGCATCGTGCCTGTGCCGCAGCCCGGACGCTGCGGCAGGAGGAAGCTCTGCGACCTCGCGCCTTGCTGCATCAGAGGTGCGGGAGAGGGGCACAGGGCTCACCCGCGCTGGGCAGGGCGACCCTCATTGCTCCACTTCTTGGTGGGAAGTTTTGCTCAAATGTTTGCATCTCTGGAAAATGGGGTCAGTGGCTGCATGGACCAATGTACACCCTCCGGGAAAACAAGTATTTTTCCCCTAAGTGCTGCCCGTGATTGCTCTGGTCCAACTTGCTGCCAGCAGTAGGAAAATTGTCCATGATGTGGCTTTAACATCAGGCAAGACAAACGGTGCAGATGCACATTTTGCACACCTGCATATTCGAAGCAAGTGTAGCTGTGGAGGGGGTCGCACATGCTGGGTATGAAGCACTGTTTCAGTGAAATACAGGGCACGGCTCACAAGTTGGCAGGTGGTGAAGGAGGGTGGTGTCAGGTGCTGGATCCAGCAGCCCAAATTAGGTCCATGGTCCATACACACACATGCACACGCACACACACGCACCCCCATGTATGCATGTGTGCACAGCTGGCCACACAGATTAACACAGACACCCAGAGCACACACATGAACAAAGAGAGCACCAGTGGCCTCATCCTGCTCCTTCTCTTGCTAGGTAGGACAGAGGTCCACCACTGGAATGATATATACATCCCTTCAGGAATATATATACATCCCTCCTGCAGCCGGGCACAGGCTCTGTGTGCCTGGTAGCTGCCCCCAGGACCCCAACCCTTTCCTGGGACAGCCCTGGGAGGGTCCTGAATGGGTGTCCCTTCCTCTGAGTCCATAATTTGTGTTCCCAACTGCTTTTGTGCCACTGTGCTACTCTGGGCTTTGGATGTGGGCCTCTGATGGGCACCATGGACCAGCCCATGGGTCCTACGGCCATCCCCATACTCGCACCTGCATCAAGAGCAAAGCTAGATGAGGAGACTTGCACACTTTCTTCGGGAATGGGTTTGGTCTGTGCCTGGCATTCTGGTCTGGGTCCTCAGACTTACCTCAATTTACGATTCTTTCTTGGATTCAGAGAGCACACAGGGTTTGTGGTTGATATTATTGATTGCCTTAATGAAACTTTACTCCATGAGTTATTCCAAGTGCTCAGATTTGCAGAAATCAGACCACTCATCGGGACGCTTGTGGATGGCATGAGACACGGGGTACAAAGTTTTGGCATCCTGGTTACCATTGATCGCATATTTCAGGATACCTTAATTAATTACAAGTTAGAAATGGATATGAAGAAACTGTAATAATCTCTTCCATGTTTCATGACCTTGTTCAACACCATTTCCGGAGTGCACCGTTGTGGTTTTGCCCCAGCCGGCAGCTGAGCACCACGCAGCCGCTCGCTCACTGCTCCCCCCCCCCACAAGGGGATGGGCAGGAGAATGGGAAAAATCCCAAACTCATGGGTTGAGATAACGGCAGTTTGATGGGATAGCAAAGGAAGAAGAGAATAATAATAATAGTAATACAAGTGATGCCCAAAGACAATGGCTCACCACATGCAAAAGGAAAATAAAACAATCCAACACCCAGCCTGTTTCCAAGGAGCAAATCTGTCTCCTGGCCGGCCTCCCCAGTTATCTATAGGGAGCACCATGTTCTGTGGTGGGGAATATCCCTTTGGCCAGCCGGGCTCAGCTCTCCTGGCTCTGCTCTCCCAGCTTCTTGTGCACCTGGCAGGGCGTGAGGAGCTGAAAAATCCCTGACCTGGTATAAACACAGCAACTACCTAGCAACAAATAAAAACATCAGGGTGTTATCAGCATTATCTTCATACTAAATCCAAACCACAGCTCTGTACGAGCTACTAGGAAGGAAAATTAATTATATTTCAGCTGAAAGTAGGACATGCACAAATCCCATCAGGGCCAGGGTGCAACCCAGCCCCAGGAACACCATCAGCTTCTCTTGCCTTTGGCTTGGGGAATTCCCATCACGCATGTTCCCCTCTCCTCACCCTGGACCTGGAGTGCGCTGGGTCACTGCGGAGCAGGGAGGAGACCCCCACAGAAGCAATGCTCTGGCTTCAAAAAGCAGAAACTTTTCTCTTCTGTTTGCCACCTTTTTCTCTCAACTTAGTGCCTGCTCTGGGCAGGATTCTTGATGTGTTCCCAGTAATGACACAGAACAGTGAAACCAATGAATCATGAATCAACGTCACTTCTCACTTTTATAAAAGAGACATTATAAACTGAAAACATAAAGATCATTTTATCTTTATTAATAGTTTAATGCATGTGAGAAAGCTATTTGACATTTTTTACACCTTCAACTCTTTTCTTCATGCATTGCTGAGCAGGCTGCACCAGAGTTCATGCACTTAAATCCGTTTCATAACTCAGTAGATATACAACAAAAGGGTTTCAGGATACGGCACACTTAACTAGCTGTATTAAAAAAAAAAAAAAAATCCAGCCGTCTCCTCCCTCAAAGTTTTCTGGTTAGAGATTAAAATCACTCCTAATATTGAAACTGAAACCAGACCTGATATTTAGAGTGAGGTGGACTGTCCCATTCCACTTCCTTCAGCAATTTGTTTTGAATATCCCCACTTCTTACTAGAAAATGGCTTTGGTTTGTGGTGTAGTGGGGCTGTAGTGACCCAAAGCTGCCCCAGAGTTTTCTCTTAGCTCTTCCTTTTCAAACGCTGGTTGTCTTGCGATCGGCCGCTGATTTTTGCATTTCGTTTCCTTGACAAAGTGTATTGCAAAAGTATGGTGTGATTAGTGCTGCAGCCAGACCGAACTCACAATAGAAAGGCTTCAAGCACAAATCGGCACGATAAGCGATCGCTTCAGCAGTCAGACTTTGCCCACGTCCCACCTTGGTGTCATCTCTCTATGGCTGCACCACAGCCCAGCTCCTGGCTCCTCTCCTCATCTGCCTCTCCCCTCTTCATGCCGTCCCAGCCTTCTCCTCTTCAGGGCCCTTTTCTGACCCACCTGGACAGGAAAAACATGCAAACATGGAAATGCTTTCCCACCAGGAGGAAACACGTGGGGAGATGGGGCTGGAGCAGCCTACGGGGATGGATCCTGGGGGAGAGGAGTGCGGGCTGTCACTGATGTGGGCTGGCAGGGCTGTGCCCAGGAGGGCAACTGGGTGGGCTGTGGGTCACATGCTGGAGGACAAGCTGGGAATTAAAGTTTCAAGTCAGCTGGGCTTGTGATGTGGCCCCTCTTCCTGCCCCAGCATCTGAGGACCAACAGCACCTTCCAAGGGATGTCTGTGCTACTCTCAGGGTGCTTCTCGTGAGATTTGTCTTGGTATCAGGGGTAGGGAGGACATTTTCCCACCATTTTCCCTGGTTGCATGGTGTTTTCTGATCCCGACCAGAGGCAGAACCAGACCAGCTGCTGTGCCCTGAGCTGGCGGTGCCCCATGAGACCCCTTCTTCTGAAAGAGCATCCACCACACCAGGAACACGGGGGCAAACCCTTCCTGGCATCTGGATTCCCAGTGCCTCTTGGGGACCTTGTTTGCTCAGATAGCAGTCTTACAAATTACTAATCAAAAAACATTAAAAAAACTACTTTGCATTTTCTGTAAGTTGTTATCCTATTCAGCAAAGAATCATCTTGTGTCTTTATAACTTACACAATTACTGTTCTTGATTAATAACAAAAACTGATGAGCTGGCCTTTCCAGGAGCCATAAGCAGAGTCAGCCAAGCAGAAAATATAAGTGAAGGGAAAACAATTAAAAGTTATTTTAGTTGTTACATTGGAGTTGATTGTTATATTTACATATTTTTTCCGTACAGTATGAAAATCTCCACTGCATGCACAGTGCTGCTCTTCCAATGACAGTATGTGGATACACAAAGTCAGAGTTTCATATTGGTCACATTAGTTCTGGATTAGTAAGCAACACACATGTGGCAGTTTTGAGACTTCGTTTTATAATTGTGAAATATATGAATATGGTAGAGAATGATTTTGTTAGCTGGGATTATAATGGTAACAGTTCAAAGCAGTGATATGAGCCAGGGAGAACTAACTGTAACGCAGAAGGAAGGATGTACCAGGGCAGCATGCACGCTATTTATGAAATGCATGGCATGATACAGAAAACTGCAAATGGAGTAAAAAAACCTCCACAAATCACACCAATAAAAAATTAGAAATCATCTTGCAAAGACTATTATGCTGTGGTTGTTTCCTAAAATGCTTAATTTTGTAGAGGGTTGTAAATATAGGTGTCTGGGTATAATAGAATTTAAAGAATCAACCAAGGTCTTCTCATTTAAATTTTCATTGATTATATGAAGAGGTGATAATATATTGAAAAATTATCCACACATCAGCATCTGTTCACAGCTAAATAACTGCAGAGAGAGAAATCTAGCAAAACCAGTCAGCAGAGATTTTGTGTGAGGCAGTGATGGTGACCAGGTTGGGTCTGGAGATTTGAATTCTGTAGTGACTTCCTCTGTGTGCAGACTGGACTCCCCAGGGTGAGAGGGACATGGGCAGACTGGAGAGAGTCCAGCGAAGGGAACCAAGATGCTGAAGGTCCTGAAGCATCTCTCTTATGAGGAAAGGCTGAGAGAGCTGGCACTGCTGGCATCTCACCCATGTCTATAGATAACTGAAGGGAGGATGCCAAGAGGACGAGCCAGGCTCTTCCCAGTGGTGCCCAGTGCTCAGACCAGATGGCCTTCAGGGGGCCCTTCTGACCTCAACCATCCTGTGAATCTTTCATCTCATTTCAGACCTTCTCCTGGCACCTAGTTTGGTACCGATGTTCAAGAGTTAGTTGAGTCCATGGCTGCACAGCCACAGGAGAGACATAAGAGCCCATCTATGAGAGGTGCTGACCTTAGTGTTGCTGTAGTGGTGCTGATCTGTAGGTCAGTGTCTCAGAGCACCATCTGTGTGCCTCCAGAGCCTGGATACCACCCAAAGGGGCACTTCTCAGCCACTTCTTTAGCAGTATCGTAATGTCTTTGGCCATGTGAGTAGCCACAAGTCAGCTGTCCTGGACAGCAGGGCATTTGGACTGTTTGCTGCCATACTGAACATAGCAGTCACTGCGTTCAGAAGGTCGTTCTAGGCCTCAGTTCTCCTAATAGTAGGAAAAGGATCAGTATAAGATGAAGACCTGTCATGTACCTGAGCTGCTCAGGTGCTCTGGTCCTGTCCAGATCCAGTCAAGCAAGCAGCTGTTTGTCAACGTGGCTTTGGCTTGGTGTCCTTGGTTTTGGCAAGTGCCAGCTAGCCCAGTTCCTCCACACAGAACCTGTGAGCCGCAAGTTGTGATGGTCACTGCTGGAGCAATGCATTACCTTCTCTGCACCGAGAGCTCGTAGTATTTAACGTATGTGTCTTTAGCTACCGTTGAGTCTCTGCTCTTCACTAACACAGCAACAGAATGGACACCTCCTGGTTTTCATGCTTTTGTTAGCCAAAATATAATTGAAATAAATAAAATGAAAGAACAGAAAATGAAACAAGATGGTGACATTATGGTGTTGGCACAAAGCCACACCAAACCAGCTCCCAAACCAGAAATTTCTGCTATCTGATCTGTTTCTGGAAGCTCAGCCAGGGTGAAGACCCTGCTGTAGGATGTACAGAAACAGACATATGCCCTGCTATCAGTCTTCAAGTAGGACACAGAGTATAAGAAGAAATGGAGGTGTGGAAATGTGCAGATGCTGTGGCTCCTGCTCCTTCCCACCCCTCTCTAAGGCATCACACAGGTTCTGGGGTCTCCAGCATCCAAATGAAATCAAGCAGTTGTTTGCCTAATAGAGTTTCTAGCACCAGATGTTGGTGTCCCTGCCCCATTTCAGACAACGTTCCTGGTATGCTGTATCATCTCCTTTGCTTGAAGGGACTGAACAATCGGCTGTATGGGAGGCTTTCATCTAGGACCCCAAAGCTCTCAGGTTGCTCTCCATACACAGCAGTCTCATGCCAAACCGTACATTCCCCTGCTTTTCATGCATCCTTCACACCCAATCTGGTTGCCTCTGCTTTCTGGAGTGAGATGAGGAAAAGAAGGATTTAAACCCAAAACTCAGGTTATTCTGTATCTTCTAGCTGTACCTAGTCTGCAAACCCTAAGCCATTTCCCTTTCTTTCCACTTGTGCTCTCCTGTTTCCATGACTCATGAACCTTAGTAGCGGGCTGCCTGTCTAAGCCCTAGAGTCTCTTTCTAATGATGATGAAAAGGAGACCAAAAAAAAAAAAAAGGAAAAAAGAATTATTTAATATTTTCCCTCAGCATGAGATTGGGTTGTGTATTAATCTTCTCTTGTTCTTTCTACTTGCAAAACTTTATCTTCCAGCCAGCAGCCAGACATAGACCAAGTTCTTGTCTGTCGTATATCGACAGCAGTAGCATCACTGCAGCTAGAGATGACAGCTGACCTGCAGACAAGTAGCCTGGGTTTGCTGATGCCCAAGGGCCAAGCTCCTGACTCCACCACCCCGCTCCACACCACAAGTGCTGGCCCGTAGGATCCCTTCTTGGTGAGAATGAGAGGAGGAATGACCTGAACCAAATGCTTGTATCTGAAATATGTACCACAGCTTGGATGAATGAGGAGGAATATCCCCATCCCTGCTACGTTTACTCAAGTATTGCTTAGAATGAAAAGATAAATCTCCACTGGGCTCTTAGTGTCTTTAGGACTGTGGGTCAATATTACCTCCATCCGTCAGAGATGCTTCAGTTTCAGGCTGAATTTGTTGCATGATGATAATCTGGGGACAATCCAGTGTGTTGTCCCCCTGCCTCCCTTGCTCCTCTCCCCGACTGCAAAGTTTGCACAACTCATTTTCTTTCCACTTTGCTGCTCATTTTCTGTCATGTGCTTGCAGGAGTGATGGAGTAAGTGTGAAAGTTTAAACCTGCTTGCCACTTCCCTTCATCCCCTTGAAGATGGCATGTCTTCTGTCTGAATTAGCTACATAGAGGCACTTGTTTCCAGAGGATGGTGAGAGCGACCCATGAGTTTTGATAGCTATTAGTGCCACATGACGCGTATGAAGTGGATGGTTGCACAGGGTTAACAGTGCCACACTGACTGAATGTCTGTGTTGAGTCGTACCCTCTCTGTGCCGCAGCTGGCATTGGATACTGAGGAAGGACCAAAAGAGAAAGGGGTGGTTTAGAGCAATCCTTCAGCCACGCGTCTTCCCAGTTTCTGGGAGCTGGTGGTTTAGGTACATTTATTGGTTTTAGGTACAACTCACAAAAGCTTTGTACGATTGTATTTAACGCATGTAACAAGATACGCCACCTCACTCCCCTAACTGCTAAAATTCAGCTATGAGAGCAAATACGTTGCAAAAAATATCAACCAAACAACCAGCCAACCTGCCATTCCCAAAAAACCACCAAGCTCACTCTGCAGTCTCGTCTCAGAGCCCAGTGCAGAGCAGGAGCCACCAGGCAAGACCCTGCAGTCACCCACCAAAACGGCTCTGCCACAAGAAATGCTCCTCTTCCTCCTCATCCTCCTCATCCTCCTTCTTCTCCTGCGCACGCTGGCTGGAGGCAAACCGGAGGGACGTAGGGAAGGTGCCCTGAGAAGCACGAGGCTGCCGTGGGTGCGAGCACAGTTTCCATTGGCACCAGCGGGAGAGGTGGCAGCGTGCAGCTAGCAAAGATTTCCCGTTCGGTATCTGTAATACAAAAGCCAAGGGCGAGCAGGGGTGTACACTCTTCATGCAGGTATTTCAGGCTGGTCTTCTCGGAGGAGAGCTCCCACCACCATCATTGTTTGTCCACTCTAGACAAACTCAGATATAAAAGTTTTCTCCCTTTTTTTTCTGCTCTGAACACTCCATTTTCCCCAAGTTTTTCTTCCCCTTGTTTTATCTGTTGTTTTCTCTGATTGGTATTCGAGAGCTTTTGCACCTCCACTCCTCCCAAGGAGGCACACTAAACGTACTTCATTTTGCAGCTTTTATAGCTTGGTAATCTGTGCAATTTTTTTAGTCAGTGAATTTAAAACTATGGTCCTGAAGTCAGTCGCTGAGCCAAACAATCCAGCGCCTTCTGGTTTATTTAACAGCCTCTCAAATTAGCACATGCAGAGCATCTTGAGACAAGCAAGACAAAAGATTTTTAGGAGAATTTTGCATAAAGAAAGTGAAGTATTAAACTGTGCTTTTTTTAAGGCAAACAGGGATACACACGCACTGCTGTTTCACAAGAGCCAAGCAAACATGCACGGAGCTCTTCTTTCACCGCCAGACTTGCGCACTACCTTTCACACAAAGCAGGCCACGGTGCTCCTTTTAGAGGAGCCAGCCAAACATGTAATAGCTATACATCTCCAAGTACTGGGATGCAGCCCCGGGATTTTTCCTTGCTGTGCTCTCTGTCCTTCTCACGCCTTACTCCATCTCCCACCGAGGCACCAGCCACCCAGTAAGTTGGCCACTCAGCCCCAGCAGAGAACCACCAAATAACTGGGATTTCTGCTCCAGCCAAGCACAGCCATCACTTCTCTTTATCTTGACTGCACGCAGGGAAATGGAAAGCAGGTGGCAGGAATGAGGGTAGATTATTCCTCACCTGTATGGGATTTCTTACTCTTGCTTAAAAATACCAAATGAAGAGAGCTGCACAGTCACATCAGAAAGAAGGTAGACAGACTCTTGCATAAATACAGTTTGAACATGAGTATCAAGATAAACACCATTGTAGAAGTTTTGTCAGAGTTTCCTTCAAGAGCATCTTGTGAGCCAAACCTCAGAAGTTTTCTGAGGAGACATCAGCAAGGTGCTGCTCTGGTGGCTCATTGCACAGACAGAGGAGGAGACCCCGCTAGCTCTGACCCACAGGACTCTGCTGTCAGGGCTCCCCATGGCCCTTGTGCCAGGAGTGGGGCTGGCACGCGAGCAGGACCCCCCATGCCAACGTCAGTGCTCCCCACAGGGAGCAGAGACGGCTGGTGGTGGGACTGCCCAGGGGTGGTCACACTCCTTCTGCGCCACGAGGGCCACGTCCCCATCAGGGATGGAGCGTGCTGGGCGCGCAGCTCTCGTTCCCCTCCCCAGCAAAGGAGCGGAGCCACGTTGAAAACAGTTTGCAAACTGAACGGGAGCCCAAATGCAGCAGAGATGTGCCTCGGCGAGAAGCACCCACAGCAGGCCACGTTGGTCCCAGGGCAGCAAGCACAGCAGCTTGGACGGCTTCTGCCCGTACAGAAAATGGTGTGTCCCCGGGACAGCCTGCAGCCCCCCGTCTGCACGTTATTGCCCTTCTCAAGGAACAAGGTTTATGGCAGACGCCGGGTCCAGGCTGCGCAGACAAACCTGCCGCAGGTTCCTGCAGGACCGGCGTGCGGTTATCCAAAGACGCGAGGCTGGTGTGCCAAACCCCTGCCTTCTGCCTTCTCTTGCCATATAGACACACTGAATTACATTTTGCTCTGCTAATTGAACGTTTTAGTATCGTGTGCTTGCATCAGCTGTATGTAAATGAAAAAGGCCTTAATGTGTTTGTTAATGAAAAAGTTACACTGGTATATTAAAGAAGAGTTTATTTAACTTAGTTTAATTTAAAGGCCACTTAGCACACTGAGCATTAATGATCTACAGTAAATGTATTTCTTCAAAGGATTTCTCCATTATCGGGTGTTCTTAGACAAGAGTCTACATTGCATATATAGGATTTAGATAAATTGCTGCACTGGGTAACACAGTGTGATAAATGGACATTAATTCATGCTAAATTACGATGAGATTCCTTCAGAGGAATTATTATATCCCTATGAATATAAAAGACACCCTCTGTATCTGAGGGTTTCCTGCGAAGCCAGACATTTCTGTGTGTTATACCAAATTGCAGATGTATTCATTATAATAACATTAATCATGATGACTCCATTTGTCAGTTCCACTCTAATTAAGCATTGCTGCCGTAATGGACCATTATTTTAAAGTGTTATCAGGGACTGTTTACAATGTGTTTAATAGAGTTAGGAGCCAGAATTCAGCAGTCTCCTATCAGGTGTGACTTTCCCAGCGCTGTGAGGTGGCAGAGACTTACCAGGGACGTGACATGGCAGGGGTGGCTGGAGCATCCCTCTCAGCCCCACCTGGGGGTCTTACCCGCTGCACCGGGTCTCGCTGGGATGGGGTTAATTTTCTTCCTAGCAGCCTGTGCAGGACTGTGTTCTGGGTTGCTGATGTTCGGCCAAGGCTGATCAGTGCTTGCATGGCGTCAACTGCTTCTCTTTTCCCCACTCTGTCCCACCAGCGAGTGGGCTGGGGTGGGCAAGGGGCTGGCAGGGAACAGCTGACCCCAGCTGACCCCGGGGATGTCCCACACCGCATGATGTCGTGGTCAGCAGGAAAAGCTCAGGGAAAGAAGGAGAAGAGGGGACATTCAGGGTTAATGCTGTTGGTCTTCCCAAACAACTGCTACGTGTGCTGAGGCTCCGCCGACGGGGAGCAGGGCATGAATTTCTTGTCTTGTTTTGCTTGCGTGCACAGCTTGGCTTCTCTTATTAAACTGTCATCACCTCCATCCATAAGTTTTCCTCACTTTTCCCCCTCTGGCTCTCCCCCTCATCCCGCTGTGGGGGTCGTGGCTTAGCTGCCGGCTGGGCCAACCCAACACACCCAGTGCAGAACCTGAGGCTGCGGCCAGAGGGGAGGCACACGAACTGCACCAACTCCATTGGTGGTACCAGAACCCAACTGGTCTGTTCCCAGGCTCTGGTTCCCCTCCTCCCGCCTGCTCCCGGCTCAGCTCCGTGGAGGAGGATTCTCAGAGCAGCTGCTCTCCTGCTGCTGAATGTTGGCAAAACCTTCTTCTGGCCCCTCTCACCTTCCCAGTATCCTCCTCAAACTGAGGTCCCATTGACTCAAACAGAAGTATTTTCTGCTGCTTTATTTTCAAGGGCCTCATTCCTTTACCATGCTCTAGCCCTGTGGACCTCCTACAGATGTCCTGGAAAAAAAATTATCTCGGTCTTCTCTTGACCCTGTTTCACCCAGTGGGAGATTTCTCCTTGGTCTGAGGTGTTTCAAACCCCGATGGTGGAGGGAAGGGACATGGTGGGTTCTCACTCTGTGCACCAGCGTTGCCCCGCAGTACATGATGGTGAGGTGGTGCAGCCCTGGGAGGAGGGAAGGGTCCACCCTAAAAATTCTGTGTGGCCCTACACTGACAGCACCTCTGTTTTGTGGCTGGAAGCATTCTGTAAATGGCCCGGATTTGAAGACTCTTCCATCTAAGAAAATAGTCCTGAAAGGAAGGTTTCCTCTAAGTCCTTTTGCAGGGCTCTTCCCTTTTCAGAGCAGCTATGCCAGTCTGGTTGCACACACAGATGAGGTTATGCAGCATGATGCGTAAATTCGTACCTTTTGGAAGAAGTTCTCCGGTGAATCCATTTCTTCATACTCTTCTGATGCCTCTGCAAAAATGTCCCATTCAAAATTTGTGCTTCTAGCCTCTGTTTGCATTTGATGTTGCTGCAGCCTGCCAAATTTTACCTGTTTTGCTGTGCGTGGACCCGTTTCTTGTGTGCATGGTGACAAGTTTTGGCTCTGCGTTTCTTGGCTGCGCTTTTAATGCCTAGTGCTCAGTTTGAAGCAAGGGCATGGGATCCAGTCTCAGGTGTGCTCAAAGCCTCTTGTCCAGCACAGCTTTGGAGGGGTGAGTGAGTGAGGACCTTCGCGTTTACAGGCAGAGAGGAGTCCATCCAGCTGGATGGCTGCTGGAGCACACTTTTCAATTCACCGTGCAGGTATGGTCAGCAGTCCCCCCGCTTTGGAAATGCTGCCCTAAAGGATGCGATAGGGCTGATTCATGGCTCCAAGACAGTGCATACACAGACAAAGAATTTTCTTTTCTCCCTAGGGCATTTCGAGCCTTTGGGGGTTTTTGAGTGTGAAAACAAGTCATGAAATCCTGAGACAGAAGCCGCAAGTTCTCACCAGCTGCCTGTGACATTATTTCCAGATGTTCCTGCTCATAGCCATCATGGCCCACTGCAGGAATCCTGGCAAAGGGGCTGTCACTTTGATCTCGTTGTACCAGCTCCTGTGTACCAGCCATCTCTGCTCCTGACTTTCCTGGCTGGACTGCATATTGCCCTTGTCTGAAAATCTATTACAATACAGAGATGTTCCTTTGCTTAACCAAGGGTCTTCATTTCCTATTCATTAAAAGTTTAAATGACAATTCCTGGGCATCTTAAACAATGGCCATTTGTACGGAGGCTTGCGCTAAAACCGTATTTGCATCCTTGAAGGGCATTCTCACTGAACAAAGCAGTATGGGGCCTCGCACCTGGAGAGACAGGAGGATCCCACGCCCCTTACCGCAATTTTGTCAGGTCTAATCCCACTGTTCTGCTGCCAGCAGGCTGATGTGGCATTTCACATTCAGACGTGGGAGGGCTTAATGAGGAACAGGCACTGCCTGCCTGCTGCAGGACAGACGATTTGCTCTGCTCTTAACCTAGCATGGTTGAAAGACAGCAGAAGTACAAAAAGTATGAAAAACAGAGCAAGGAATGGCAATTCCTGCCACCAGCACCTTGTTGCAAGGAGAGGACAGCCACAACACGGCTCCTGGTGTCACCAACTGACAGTTCTCCTGCAAAGCCCCTTCGCTGCAACGCTGCGAATCTCCCCCAAAGGCTGCCTGGGCATCGGCACGGGCTCTGGGGGCGAAAGGAGGTTGGGTTCATCCACCCCTGTGCCTGGGAGATGCACTGAACATATGTCCTCTGTAGGATGTCCGATGAGTGTGGTCCCCGAGCACAAGACCCCGTCAGCGGTCTTGCTGTCTGGGGGGTGAGCCGTCCGGTTTGCTGCAGGGGGATGTGAAGGGCCGGGGGCTTTCCTTCCTCCCCCCAAGGCCTCACCACCAGCGGACGTTGCCTACGAGAAGCTGAGTCCCTCAGGGCTCAGGGAGCAGCGCAGAGGATGCCTGCCCTCCCTGGTGACACTGGCCTGCTCAGGTCGGCTGTGTCTTGACGGGGCTGTAGGACAGCCAGCGCCAGCCTGCAGCAACGAGGTGGGCAGTGGCGCTGGGAGGTGTCACCTCAGCCCCCACAGGGCACAGGAGGTGCAGGGCTCTTCCCAAAAGCTGCACGTCCCAGGGAGCTGGCAGGTGAGCGTGGTGCGTGGAGAACGGCTGGTGACCCCGGCAGGAGAGGAGCA
The DNA here is from genome assembly GCA_013400195.1 of Aramus guarauna. NCBI lineage: Eukaryota > Metazoa > Chordata > Aves > Gruiformes > Aramidae > Aramus > Aramus guarauna. The sequence goes on from VXBL01010545.1 coordinate 111,981, forward strand.
GAGGGGGATGTGCAGTCGAACGGGACGTGCAGCCTGGCCAGACAAGGGTTGCTGGATGAACCGGGCAATTACAGAAAACTGTAATTTTTGAGCACTTTTTCTTCTTAAGCCTGCTCCATGACATGACATGCTCAAGTGCAAGAACACCCGCTCTTCTGCGAAATACTGGTGCATGAAAGCATCCCCCCTGCGTGCCGCCGGAGCAGAAGGCGCAGGCATCTTCCCAACGCGGAGCCTGCTGGGCATTGAGTAAATACTGGATGCAAGCTGCTGGTGGACTAAAATCTGCCCCTCTCTGCCTCTTGTTTGTGATTAGACCCTGATTTTATTTATGCAGGATTATTTGCTGAATTGTGAAAAGTTCTGTCAGTTCTGTTTCTCAAGTTTAAGACTGAAATGTATGGTGTTGGGACACAGAAATAGAGTGGGATTGCACCCTTTCTCCTGAGCTCCCTGGAGGACTTTAACTGTCAGAACTGATGTTAATGTTTGTGGTAAGGAGGACATTGCTGTGGTGGGTTTAACGTGTCCAGCAACTCAGCACCGCTCAGCTGCTCACCCACTCCTCCACAACAGTACTGGGGAGAGAACAGGAACAGCAGAATTGAGAAAACTCGTGGGTCGAGATAAAGACAGTTTACTAAGCGAAGGAAAGGGGAAAACGAAGCCAAACCAAGTGATGCAAAGGCAACCACCCACCACCTCCCACCAGCAGACTGATGGTGCCCAGATGTTCCCTGAGCTACAGCCGCTTTGGAAAACCTGCGTCCCGCAGGTCTGTTGCTGATCACGACACCGTTTGGTACAGAGATCCCTTTGGTCAGCTGGGGTCGGCTGCCCAGCTCTGCCCCCCACCAGCGTCCTGCCCACCCCAGCCCACTCCCTGGGGTCTGAGAGAGAAGCAGAGAAATCCTCGACGCTGTTCAGGGTTGCTCAGCAAGAGCTCAGTGTCGGTGTGTTACCAACACTGGTTTAGCCACAAAGCCAAAGCACCGCACCGTACCAGCTGCTATGAAGAAAACTAACTCCATCCCAGCCAGACCTGGTACAAACATCATTAGTAAAACGCTAGGAATTCAGAAAGGGTGAGGGCAGAAGTTCTGCACGTGTTCACCATTATTTGTTTAATGTTAATTAAAATTTGCAATACCTCAGAATACTGTTAAAATTAAGACAGAGAATAATATGGGAGCTCAGTCCAAACACAAGCTCATGTCACATGAGTTGGATATTCCCTTATCCTTGTTTCACAAACCAAACGCTTGGGTGTTGGGGGTACCGTGGCAGCTCTGGCCAGCACAAGCAGGACACGTGTGATGATGATCTAAGTAAACTTCTCACAACTCAAGGCTACAGGAGAGGTTTGGCTCTGGTCACGCAGACCAGACAGCAGTCCCAAGCACATGGAAGCACTTGGAGGAGCCCGGAGCTGCTGCCATGAGATGGCAGGTGGAGACAAAGGTGAGCTTGCAGAAACTTCAGTAGCACCACAGATAACTCCAATGTATGCCTATGCATCCAAACGTAGATGTACTTAAATGTAACTCATTAGGAATAAAAGATTCATCAATCATTAGTGATAGCTCTTTTAAATAAGGGTTCTTCTATCATAGTAGCAGTTAGAAAAACTAATCCTGCAGCTAGTGCCTCTTACACGTGGGTCTGTGCATCTCCAGACACAGGCGGGACAGACGCCAGGGCAGCAGGACGGAGAGCGTGGCCCCTCTCCAGTGCCCAGTGCCTCCTGCCTGGCTGACACTTTCTCTACAGGTGGCCAGCAGCGAAATGGGCGGAAGTCCTGGCTGTTCCATCTGCCTCGGAGTCAACCAGTTATTTTTGCTTGGAAGAAGGCGGCAGCTGGGGTGAAAATCCCTGTGCCTGGGAGTCCCCTTCCTGTCTGCCCGTGCAGGCAGAGGACACCCTGTCCCACGGTGGAGGGACTGGACGGCATGGCAGGACTGATCACACTGATCACAGATCACAGACTGGTGGGGTTTGGAGGGGACCTCTGGAGATCACGTAGTCCAACCCCCCCATCAAAGCAGGATCGCCCAGCGCAGGTTGCACAGGACGGTGTCCAGAGAAGGAGACTCCACAACGTCTCTGGGCAGCCTGTCCCAGAGCTTGGTCACCCTCAGAGTAAAGAAGTTTTTTTCTCATGTTCACATGGAACTTCTTGTGTTCCAGTTTGCACCCGTTGCCCCTTTCCTGTCACTGGGCACCACTGAGAGGAGTCTGGCCCTTCCTCTAGACATCCATCTTTAGATATTGACAAGCATTAATAAGATCCCCTCTCAGTCTTCTCCAGGCTAACCAGCCCCAGCTCTCTCAGCCTTTCCTCATCTGAGAGATGCTGCAGTCCCCTCATCATCCTCACAGCCCTCCAGTGGACTCTCCCCAGTAGTTCCCTGTCTGTCCTGAACTGGGGAGCCCAGCACTGGACACACAACTCCAGATGTGGCCTCACCAGGGCAGAGCAGAAGGGCAGGAGAACCTCCCTCGACCTGCTGGCCACGCTCTTCTTCATGCACCCCAGGACACCATTGGCCTTCTTGGCCAGGTGGGCACACTGCTGACAGCAGAGACCTACTCCGAAGCGGGGAAAGCCTCGGGGAAACCACGTGGTCTTCTGAGGCTGAGAGCTGCTCTTTGGGCACTCCGAAACCGCGGCTGACCCCAGAGCCCAGAAAACCGCTCAGACGGCATCTGGCTTGGCCTGGAGGTTGTCTCTGTCCCATCAGGAGACCAACCCACCTGCAGGAGCGAGGTGCTCTGAGGACCTGGACCTCCCTCACCGGCACAAACCTGACCGCTCTGTGGTCACTCGGCATCCTGCTGGGCACTGCCCGCTGGTGCGGTGGGATCGGTGAGCCCCGGGCTGCGGCAACCGCCCTGCGCCATGGATGTCTGCCCGAGGGCCCCCAAATCCCATTTCAAATGCAACCACCTGGTATTCTTCCCAAGGGATCGAGGACACAAGGTGAAAACAAGAGCGAAAGCAGGCTTTTTGAACTTAAAAAAATTACTTTTATTTTAGGAACCAATAAAATTATGGTAAATATTTACAAATAATTATCTCACATAAAGGTTACATAAAACCAAATGTCCACAAGTAACAGTCACTCTCATGAAAAGACACACAGATATTGAACTACGCCAATCTTATTGCATGTTTCTTCAACTAATCTAAAAATAAAAAGTGTTGCAGTCAACCATTTAACTTAGAATAAAATCACAAATTTCAGTATTGACAAGAAAAAGAATTGAAAAAACCAAATAAATGCAACAGAACCCCTTCAAACGGCCCCTCCCTTTGGACCCATGCCTTAGCACCCCCGCTCCCCAGCCCACCTCCCCTTTTGCTCCCCAAAACAAAACCCAAAACAAAAACCCCCAAATAATGTTCGACATCTTTGGCAAATTGGCACTGCTGTAATTACATTCAAATATTATAACACACAAAAGCAACACACAGCACTAAGGAAAAAACACCAAGATTTCAAGTCTGTTCTTTTCCTACTAGAAAAAAAGAATACAAAACATACACATTTTAAGAAGCATTTTTTCATCTGTTTTGCAACAGATGTTATCCCCTACTTTCAAAGGCAATTCAACAGTTATTTTTACGAGTTTTTTTTATTTTTGTAAGTTATTTTTTTGTTTGTATGTATTTTTCAAGGGGAGGAGGCTTTTATTTCTCTCCCTCTCTTTTCTTTTTCCTCTCTTTTTAAAGAAGTAAGCTTCAATGCAGGCATTACAGACTTTGGTGGATACAATAGATATGTATTTCTTTGATGCTAGAAGTCCCTAATACAAAGTAGTTTGTCTCTAAGAAAAAAAAAAGCCTGTTCTTTTTTTTTCTTGGAAAGGAATTCCATTTGCAATGAAATGAGTTTCTGTAATTTCAGAATGTACAAAGGCCACTAGAAAGTGAAAAACCAGGACAAGGTTCCTTCCCACACGGGGCTGAGCCAAGCGAAAGGCAGGTCTAAATGCCCACCGGCCATTTTCCCGTCTCGCTTCGACGGGGCAGAGCAGGAGACCCTGGACACAGGGGTCCACCCGGGCGGTGGCCGGAGCTGCTGCAGGACCCCCCCCAGGGTCCAGGAGGCTCAAGCGTGCCGGCATGTACACACGTGCGTGCACGTCGATCTCTGCCGTGCGCACACCCGCGCTGCAGTGCTGCGTCGGTGCCCTGCACGGCCCCGTCAGCCTGGCTCCTGCCCCAGAGCCCTCCCGCAGCATCGAGGTCGAGCGGGGCGTCGAGCGCAGGTCGCAGCCGGAGCTGACACCGACACCAGCCGCGACGCCGAAGCGAGCAATCCTGGCAGCAGGCACCTCTTTGACACGCTTTTCACTCAGCGTTTGCACGTCGAGTCTCATTAGCTCCACCAGAAAAGCGACGCTAACTGGTTTTGATCCTTTCGGATATTTTTGTTTGTCATGCTGCGGTAGCGGGTACCAGTGACACGAGTGGTTTCGGTCTGAGGGACACAACAGGGCTCCCCGGCTGGCGTCCCCAGCCTGGCACCACCACCGAGCGCTCCGTCCCCAGCGTGGAGCGGTGGTGGCCGCAGCGTGGGACGTGCCCCAGCGCCCACCTCGGTGCAAGTCGCCCGACACGGCTCTGCCTGATAACGCCTGCACAGGACCCCCGCCTGCGCGCTCAGCGAGAGGCTGCAGGACACGTCACCCGAGAGCTGTGAGCCCTCTAACGTCATTTTCTCAGTGAATCCAGAAGAAAAAGCCGGGATTCCCAGCATTTGCTGGGACAAAGTCACAGGGTGGGTCAGCTTAATGCCATGCTACCTGTCATGGCCGTGGCCTCGCGTGTCCTGCTGGCACGTGTGCGGGCACACACGCGCAGGAAAGAGCACGGCGGGGGGAGGACACTGGGTGCCAGCCGTGCAGCTGCAGCCACACGAGTTACCTCCACTACGGGCCACGGCTCTTCGAAGCTACGGGTTGGAAATAAGCGACACCGTAACACGGCTTCCTCTCTCCTCCATGCTGAAGGACGTGTAGAATAGGTAAATTAAAGAAAATTAGAAAAGGAATACAACCCCATCAGTTAAGACCGGGCACAGCAGAGCATTTACCAACAGCAAGCAGCTGCCATGACCCGGCGCAGCGAGCCCACCGCGCTGCCCTCGCACCGCAGCACCGGGGGTCAGGGTGCCCCAGCACTCCACTGCTGTGAGCTCCACGGACCATCCCTCCCCGGTCAGAAAGGCTTTCTTCCAAAAGCCACTTCTCAGCATGTTTCTTTTTCCTCTTTTTCCTTTTTCCTTTTTCCTTTCTCCTTTTTCCTTTTTCCTTTTTCCTTTTTCCTTTTTCCTGTTTTGTTTTTCCTTTTTCCTTTTTCCTTTCTCCTTTTTCCTGTTTTGTTTTCCTGGCACTGCTGTTTCCCTTGCTGTCTCCTTCCCAAGTTTCTCAAGCACCGAGGCTGCCCCGACGCCTGCGGTCTGGATCAGAGCACTGCTCGGACGTCTCTGCGTCTCTGAACCAACACGCACTCTCTGGCCCCACGCTCCCACAGCCCGGGACAGTTTTCTGATTTGACAGCGAACAAAAAAACTTTTGGTCTGCGGATCCGGTCCCGAGACGTCCCGAGCTGTGCACTCAGTGGAGCTGCCTAACGCCAATGCCTCCGTCACTGAACCCTTGGTCACAGACACTAAGCAAACTCAATGCCCACGGAGCTTTACGACTTCTCTGCAGTCACACTCTCACAGCCTCTGACTGAGGGTTTCCTCCACAAGTCAGTTCACGTAACCCTGGCTCGTGGTCTCCGTCGATTTAGCCTTATGCCAGCACTTTCCCTCTCCAACTCTCAGATTTCACTTCTCAGCCTGTACTCGATGAATTTATTGCTGGAGCACATACTGCTGGAAAACCCTCCGTCTAGCCAAGCCTATTACAGTTTAGTGCTGAAACTGCCTAAAGGCACTTTATGGGGCTGATTTCTGCAATGACGCGCTGTGCTCCGGGGCATCCCGCCCGAGCGAAGGGCAGGCAGCGCACCCCAAACTGCCGTGCTGGTCTTGCTCTCTCCCCTCCTCGCAGCCCCAAGGGTCATTCGCTTCCAGCTTCCAGCTCGCCCAGGGACCCCCCCGTGAAACAGAGGGGCCACGGCAGAGGGGCGGCACCCGGCGATCTCCACCATCCCAGAGGACCACCTTCTGCCAGCGGCGCCTTTCAAAGATGCTCCCGTGAGGAAGGATGCCCACGATGAAGACTACGGATAGGAAGTCCAGGCCTCCTGAGGAAAGCAGTTTGTAAACCCCAGGTGAAATATTCTCAAAACCAGAAATTACTGTCAAGAAGTGTCTTTTCCAGAAGTGCGGCGTGCATACTCAGTGGGCCAACTCTCACTGGCCTTTCTTGCTGAGAAGCCGTCCCAGCAGATCCAAGCGAGCCATGCTTCGGGATCTGGGATGGGTGCAGGTGCCCACCTTGCACGTGCGAGGGTGGGAGTTGGGGGCTTCCCCTCCGGCCGGGACCTGTATGCTGCCCGTGCACCCGCATCATCCCTGCCCACACCCCTGGCCACTGATGGAGCCCACCGCTGTGCCCGGCAGGGGCCAGCCAGGCCCGAGCACCTCGGGTCACTTCATCCAGCGCCTTCATGCATCTTTTGGGGGAAATACACCCACCGCACCTTCCCTAAGTTCCCATCCCAACCACAAGCACCACCAGCCCGAGCATGCCAGCATCTGCCCAAGTCTTGTTGTTGGTCTTCTCAATGTTATCTGAATTGCCGTAGGTCACACAGGCCGTGCCCCCGAGGACACAAATAAAAGAAACGTGCTTGCAGGGCAGTGCACGGGGTGGTGAGGGACCCACACGCCATCGCCGGGAGCTGCTGTTCCCTCACGGCAGACAGAAACACTCTTTTTCACCCAGCCTGGTCACCAAGCGGGTGGTGTCTCTGTAGCTGGTGTAGCTCAGCCCACCTCTGCTCCAGAGCCACCACCTGCATCGCCGCCTCGTTTCTCTTCTCTTCTGCCAGGGCGCTGGGCGGCCTCATCCTTCCCAGCCCGCACCGCTGGTGTGTGTGCTCAGGTGCAGACAGCGTGCACCCCTCGGCCAGGGGCTTGCGGGGAGTCCCCATGCAACCAGCATCCAGGGACAGAAATGCTCCTTGCAGCTTTGTCACCAGGGTGCAAGCAATCACGGGGTGCTCGAAAGGGATGACCCCACAGCCGTGCTTCAGAAGGTTCCCTGTGTAAATGTCCATGCTGTTATTTGTCTTCAGTTAAAAACCGGTGTATATTCATTATTAATTGCTAAAAGATGAAAAGCAGGACTTCCCTCATTGGTAAGTTTGTCATGAAACTTACTTCTGGGTTAAGGACACAGTTCGAAGGACTCCGGCCAAGATCCCTGATGTGCTCTGTGAACATCTCACTGAAACGTCACTGAGTTGGTGGGACATGGCTGCCTCCATGGCTTTTGAGGATCCGAACACATCTGCCCTGGGAACTTGGAACCGATGGCTGCGTTTCCATAAGGTGAGAAGATGTCACTGAAGTTGGAGAGGGAGCTTCTCAATGGGTCAGTGGCCACTAAGGACACAAGACACGCAGCACGAGCAATGAGGTGGGGAGGGAGGAGGAGAGAGAAGAGTGTTAACTCAGGAACTGCCATTTCAGAGAAATGCTTCTTCAGCTGGAAGCAAGTATTTGTACTTGAATGTTGATCCACGGGAACGCATCTCATGTTCAACACCCAACAACCCTCCGTCAGCTGCAGCACACGCAGAGGCAGGCGCCAGCAGGACCCCTCCGCACTGCCTGCGCTGCTCGGGGCAGGTAAGGACGGTCGGGTTGGGGATGAGGAGGCTGCGGCCAGGTCTTCATCTCACTGGGGACAGGAAGCTTCTCCGCGGCCCTCAGGAGGAGGGGATGGGGTCATGCCTGTCATCCGTAGATGACTGAGGTCGGCTGCTCCCCAGCCTGGGGCAGGGGCCGGCTGCAGGGGCAAATCATCAGCTCTGGCTCCATGACGTGGCCGCGATCGGTGTAGCTGCTTGGCAGGTCATTTGTACCGCTCTCCTCTCTTCGTTATCCCCAGGAAGCCGCACATTGAAGGACAGGTCACTATCAGTGCTCACTCTCCGAGCGGGAGGAAAGAAATGTGGAATTAACAGGGCAAAATCGTGCCAGGTGCATGTCTGGACTACGGCAGCTTGAATTTGAAATGCCTTCACTGAAATGCACAGATCCCCAAATCAAGCGCCTTCCCCTTTTGCCTCAGAAAGTGCGTGTGGCTGCCCCGCGCTCAGTACGTCCTACTCAATACGTCTGCTTAACAAAAATCATCACCGTGGTATTTCTCCCCCTTCCTCTCAGGGTCTTCATAATTGGGTTTTAGCACACAATCTATTGAGATGTAGGTAAGGTGTCAACTATTATTTAGGAATTCCTTCTTGGATGCTGCTTAACTTGAAACCAGAGAATTCGTTTCAGTGCTCATTATGACAACAAATGAACATAGATGAATATTAAGCAGTAAAATGTCACAAAACTGCCCATGTCTTCAGTTGCCCATGTGTTTGATACCAGCATAGAGCACGATCACACACAACTGTCAGATAGGATGCTCTACACAGAAATAACATCAGCCCGAAATATAGCCACAATGAGTGTTAACCTGGTTCAAAGTTGCTTAAAGCTTACTGAATTCTTTGAATCAGTGCACCAGTTTCAAACACATTTTCAGATGCGTTTTGAGTTCATATTTGTACAGTGTTGCTGTTTATGCTTAAGCCACTCTTATACAAACAAGCAAGTATTTACAGTGGTGCTTGTGTAAAATTGAGCAGACTGATTTTTTTCTTTGCCACCAAAAAAAAAAAAAAAAAAAAAAAAAAAAAAATTGCCTTGAGTCTCACAGCTTGTTTCAGTGTGCAGCAAGAGGAAGCCGCCCCAAGAGGGGCTGCTCACATCTCTTCCTTATCCCCAGATACAGCCGTGGCACCCACAGGCCATTAAAGCAGTAGCCAGCCGGCTGCAAAAGACATGAAGCTACTGCGCGTTTTTGATCACACAGAGCGTGAGGAGAACCGTTTCCTCCTGTTTCTTTGTTTGATTTGAGACCCAGTCTACACGACCAGCTTTAAGAACACAACAATAATCAGTTCACCAATTTTAAAGAGCAAAATTTCAATTAGCATAATCCTACTAGGTACTTTCTCCTTCCCTTGCAGCACGGCCGCAGCAAGGTGACGCGTCGCGGTTGTCCAGGCGGTGCACGCAGTCAGCGCCCGCGCCCCGGGCTCCGGCGTCAGTGGCGGTCGTAGGCGGTGGCGGCCGCCGGCGGGGGGGCGCCACGGGCTGCAGCGCTGTAGTAGTACGNTAGTACGGGGAGCCTGCAAGAGAAGAGACGACCGTGAGGAAGACAAAGGTGGAAAGGTGCCAGCTTGCGGCGTGTCGACACGGGCGGCAGAGAGCTCTCCAGCCTGAGCTCAGGCTCCCAGCAATGAAGACCGGGTAATTAGAATAAAAATCATATTCATGCATTCTGCACGAGAACAGTGCTACCATTGCTTTGCATTTCTGCCAGCTGTAGGGTACCTGGTTCCCTTCCTTCGCTCAAAACATTAGTTTCATTTACTTCATCAAAAAAAGTGTATTACTTTTCAGAATGGAAGGTCAAAATGTTCCAGCTCCAACACATTACCACAGTCTGGCTTCTCTGATTTATTTTTTCCCGTTTGGGAGGAGGAGGAGGTTGAACCCCAAAGCATTCGACATACTTCACTTGACGCCACAACAATTCCTCCTTTTCTCAAATTATTTCTGTCAGGGAATAACGCCCCAGATTTTGCTCAGCTCTAGCAGTGCCCTTGGAGCTCCAGAAAGGAGTTTGTGCTGCCAGATCTGCTTTGGGATCACGATACCGCGACAGCCTCTGCCTGGCCAGGGAAAGTCCTTTGGCATCCAGTACACTTGTTAAAGGGAGAAATTGTCTTCAGAAAATATTGTTGACTTTCACTTTGGCAACAAATTTGAACTCCGAAAATGGTTTACAACTACCTCCAGCAAATAACGCCTCAGCCAAAAATGTATCGGATAGTCCATATCACAGCTTTTGGAACGGACACTCAAGCCTCAAATTGATCAAATTTATGCTCTATTTTTTGACTGGGTACATGCGTGACACACCAGAAAGAACTACGCAGGCCGAGCCTAAAGCTTTGCCAATTGATGAATGCCGAGGCACTCATCTACCAAGGAAAGGTCTGAAAAATACCAGCAATGACTTTTCTGCCCCGCAGGGCTAAGTGCTGGTAGATTGGGCGATCACCAAAGGATCACCTGGAACCTGGACGAGGATGAGGAAGAGTCTTTGACTTCAGATCAAAGAGATACCAATCTGTCCGGACAGCACTTGCTATTAAATGCATTCCAAGTGCACCGCAGAGGAAACCCACTCTGGTTTGGTGTAAGAAAAGTCACACAAAAACTTTTTCAAGGTGCTGGCAGTTTGTTCTCCAAGTCTCCAGCAGTTTGGCGTGCATGAGATGCAAGACATGCTGCAGGGTGGACAAAGCCCCTTGAAAGGACTCACACTCAGACACATGCGTCTGAGAGCCCCAGGCAGGTCTGGACGAGCTACAAAGAGCCAACATGAAGGGCGGCTCTGGGCAGGCTGGTCTGTGGGGCCTGCTCTCACGAGTGACCCATCCAGGAGCTGCCATCCATCCTGAACTCCCTGCCTTTACCCCACTTGGGACAGCAGCCCAGCAGACACGGCTGAGGGTCTTCACGACCAGGGACGCGACTCGTGACAGAGGGGGTAACTCCTGCAGCTTCAGTGAGGCAGAGGAGTGGGCCCCTCCAGGAGAAGGTGGTGCTACCAGACCTTGGCGGGGCCTGGGGACCCCTCAGCAAAGCATCGGTGGCAGCAAAGCCAAAGGTGCGTTTTCGGCTGTTTGCTTCCCACCTCAGACTTTGGCAAACCCTGCTCGGACAGGTCCAATGGCCACCCAGGACCTGGGCATGGGCTGACTGTGGCAGAGCCCTGGTTGCTCCACCATCTCGGCCCCAGCGCACCCTCTGGAGTGGGCAGCAGAACCTAGCCGGCACGCTCTGCTCTTTGCTGAGCCAAGGACTCTCCGCCTGGGAGGCTGGAGAACCTCCTGACCTCCCCTCCTCTTGCACAGCCTCCAGCTGAAGGCTTTGATGTTCACCCCAAAATGACCTGAGTGATTGCTCGAGGGCTGCTGGTTCAAATCCCCAAGCAGATAGTGAGAATCACATCCCCAGCCTCTAAGAGGAAGCCCATGGACATTTACCGTCAACTGTTGGCTCAGGATGGTGGTATAATTGCAACATGCAGGGCTTTCTCCATGTTCTCCCCAAACCGGCCTCAGTGAGCTGCCTGGAGTGGATTCCAGGGCTGGTGAAAGAAGCCGTGCTGCCCGAGAGGACACCCTGAGGAGACAGCCCCGCCAGCTGAAACACTTCCTGAAAGGACGGGCTCTTCCACCCCACCTCGCTGTTGTGGATCCTCCAGGATCCATCTCACAGGCAAGTCCACCTGTTTCTTCTAGGCTGCTTTTGTCCTGAGCATCGCATCAGGAAATCAGCTCGGGCTTCACTGCCAGACTCCTGCTGCTCACTTCCAAGGCAGCACAAGCCAACGCGTCCGAAACACGGAGCTCAGCCAACATCTGCTATTGCACGGTATGTGCAACGTGCTCCTCGGCAGAGCCGTGGAGAAGAAACTTCTTTCTCATGATCAGAGTCCTACCACAGCATGTGATACTCTGCTGCTGCAACACAATGGGTCAGAAACAATGGAGTTTGGCTACGGGAACGTGGCTTCTGCATCTGTCAGTGCTGTGGTAGCTCGTATGTGGGGCAGGGGTCTGTGTTGTCCTCAGCACCATCCTCAGCGCCCCAGACATCCCAACTTAAATATTGTGCAAATCCACTGCAAAGGGATGGGTTTAAAGAAGACAAGACAAGCTTCAGGACGGTGGTCCCAGCTGTCTAGAAGGGTCGTCTTACCATGCGCAAGAGTAATTCAAGACAGTCGGTGAAATCACCGGCCAGGCTAAGCATTTGGAAAGATGTTTGCAGAGCTTCTAGGCAGGAGCCCATCTCACCTCGGTTTGTTAACTAAAAGGTGCGTATTTTAAGCCATGATCCATGGAGGCAAAGCAGATCCCTCCAGAGGGTCCTCATCCCATTTACACTTGCATTAGTGCACAGCTGACAGCCTCGTGTTATCTGCTGAGGGCACCACTACTGCTGTCCTGGGCTGGATGGATGCTCCTCTTCCAGATAGCTGATGTCAGGTTAACAAGCCCCAGCCTCAGGAACCATATTTCACAGAGCAGAATATTGCAAAGCTTCACAAGGACAGTGAACACCGTCCTCATGGGCACCCTAAAATAAACTGCGGTATATTGCGTATCTCAGCCAAACTCAAGCAACTAAAGACATGGAAGCCATCCTCTGCCAAATGCGGCCATCTTGAACAATCAAAGACAAACTGAACAGCTCACCAGACTCTGAAACGTGCCTGCCCTGACAGGCTCTGTAGCCAGTGAAGTGGGGGCCGTGCTCCCGGGGGTGCCTGGTTTGCCGTCTGTCCGTGTCCCCTCATGGCCACTCCTCTGCCCGGGAGTCCCCGGGGATCATCCCTCGCTGCATGGCAGGCAGCACCTCACGGTAAAACCCCGCACGGGCCATGAAGGGCCGGGTGGAACTGGGGTCCTCCCCCTCCGCAGCACCAGGAGGTGGATGGGGAGCAGGGGGTGATGCCCGGCTCCCCGGTCTGACTGGCGGAGACACCAGTCCCTGCCGGCACCGGCACCGGCACCAGCCAAGGCAGCTCAGGCAAAGGGGTGAAAAACCCAGGGAAGGGACCCAGCGGCACCAGACCATTTCACCCTGACCCCCGGAGCAAGGCGTGGATCCCACCAGCGCTGGAGGCACCGCTTCCCGAGGTGTTGGGGTACAGGCAGTCTGTTTGGGGTCAGGGCCTTCACTTTCCCCCTCCCTCTGCCTCCACCGCTGTTCTGACTCAGTCACAGCTACCAAAGCCCAATATTTCTCTCATGCTTTCCAAAGGCCTTACACTTCTCTCAGGTTTGATTTTTCCAGTTTGCCTTTCAGCAGTGAAATCAAAAAAGCTTGTGTTTACAGTGAAAAATGAAAACATCACATCACAAAGCATTCACTCTTCCTCCCTGTCACCATGCCCCCATCCAGAACAGACTTGTCCATCCTTCTGTCATTTTCCCTTTCTAATTCATACTACCATCAATTTATTTCTTGACACAGTCATTTCTGGTGCCTACTTGTTCTCTAATCTTTCCACAGAAACCCACAGAAGAACTGAATCTAATCCTAATTGACCGGCTCCAAGCCCTGCCCTCGCAGGATGCCGTGCCGGCACCGCGCCAGCACGCAGGGACCGTGCCTGGTGGTACAGCGATGCCGCGTCAAACAAAACCCGCCGCGAGCAGCGTCAAGCCGAACGTGGTGAACAGCAATGGTAAAGAAGTTATTGCAACAAGCCAGCACAAAATTCAATCGTTTTTCTTCACTAGACTGTGTCGCTGTTTCCCACTCTTAGCACACGTGGTGAGCTGGCTCCGCGCCGGCGCACGCCAAGACGTGCTGGCAGTGACGGACAGAGACCCAGGCCTGCACGTGGCTGCTCTTCGCACACGTGCGTGCGCACCTCCATGTGCATCCCTGTACTGTACCGCTTGCAGGTCACTTGGGGAAAAAAAAAGAAAAAAGATGGTCCCCCGTCCCGGGGCAGTCCCGGATGCTGGCGGGACTGAGCCACCCACGCAGCAAAGGCCGACGTGCCCCCGCCACAGCGCTGGAGCGGGTGTGGGGGCCACCACGGCCAACAACCAGGCGGGAGAGCAGGAAGGCGCTGCAGAGCTGCAGCAGGAAACTGACTTCTTCTGCCCCAGCTTCTGCCGACCATTCCGGAGGACAGTGGGCTGGTTGTTCCCCTTGCACAGCAGCTATGGGGCACGGCATTTGGGACTGCCCCAGAGAGCAGGGAGCACGGCCACCGGTTTGCATCAGCGCCTGTGCCAGCTGGGGCCGGCAAAGGTGGGTTCCTGGTGCAGAGGAGCGAGCAGCAGCGGCACAGGGGCGGTGGGGCGCAGACAGCAGCCCCCACCATCTGCGTGCCAAGAACATGGTCCTGCCTCCCCGTGGAGACACCAGCTCACGCCTCTCACTGCTGCTCCACACTCATGGGACAAAGACCGGGGACTAACGACCGAAGCCTTTTCACCGTGCTCATCTCTCTCTGTTCCTGTTCTCTTTATTCCACTCAAAAATAATTTTTCAACCCAAGTATCGTTTCGTGCTGCCACTCACAGATCACAGCATCTCTCCTTTTAGCTCCTTTTCACAGGTTAAGACCTGTGAAAGGTCCAGCGTGATTGCTGCGGTGCAATTCTTCCTCGCCAGCACAGGGAATTAATTGAACGTAGGTGCTGTTAAGTGCTTACAGTATTACACTTTCATCTCGGTGAAGGGAGCGGGACAGTAAAACAAACTGTGTCAGACCATGTACCAGTCCTGATTAATTTTGTCAAGGTTTCTGCTTTGAGGCTGATACTGCCAGAGCTTGCTCTCAGGAGAGAATTACTAAACGCACTCACGTATACTCCTGAGAAGAGTGGAAGCATCCTGGATATAGTTTAAATTAACCTCCTCTCCACCGCAGGTGCTCGGGCTCATCACACGGAGCCTTCTGGGTGCGCAAGGAGACTCGGAGCAGGATTTTAAGGCTCCGCCACAGATTTCTACTTGCCCTGAATTAGCAGTGGGGTTAGCGGGCACGAGGGAGAAGGGAGTGCAGGATCAGGCTCCCAGGGACACAGGCGGAGATAAGCGGGATCTCTGCAGGACACAAGAGATGTGTCCAACGTGCAGCCGACAGCCGAACACGGAGCCATCCTCGCTCGGGCCCTACGGCTGCACCTGGACCTTGCAGTGTCTCTTGGAGCACCAGCTCGCCGGCCTCGTCCTCCAGCGCGGTGTGCCACGGGCAAGCGGCCTGGGCTTCCCCACGGGGTTGTGTCGAGGACTTCTGCAACGCTGACTGCTAATAAACGCCTTTCGAAACCAACCACCATTTTGCTTGTGGTGCTTTTCTGACAGAGAGGCTTGCAATGAAAGGGAATCCCAAGGCACGGCTCACGGAGACCTCACCGCCCAGCTCCGCGTGGTGCCCACGGGCACTCGGGCAGCACCGGGACAGGCTACGCCAGCTCTCGACCAGCTCAGCAGTTCCTGAGCGCAACAGGTATTTTAAAACTGCCAATGGTCAGGCTAGGGGATTCCCCCTCCAGAAAACTCCAGCACTCCCAGTTTTGTGACCAGGCTGAACTGGAACCGTAAGTTCACCCTTAGGACTCGCGGCAGAAGAAAGATTCCTAGTTCTGTTTCTTTTTGATGGATCAGAAGTTCCAGTCTTGTAACTCCAAATCAGTGTGTCATTGTACACTCAAAGCAATATAACATTATCTGTGCAGTGACTGACTCTGTGTTTACCAAAACATAAGATTTTGAAAATACTGAAACAGAGTATTTTAAAGAGGATAAAAACAAGGAAGTTAAGATTATACATTTTAACAACTCCCACCAGCAAAAAACCGCCAGCAGTGTTGTCATTATACTGTGAAACATTCCAATTTCAATAAAGCTGCAGTTTCTGAAGGAAAATGGTAGCATCCAAATCTTTGTGCCCTTGCCTCATTTAAACACATGTTCACAGCGTGCTGCTGAGTAAACACCGCTGCAGAAATCCTCACCAGCCTGAGGCACGAGCCGTGCCGCAGGGACCACGCCATCCTTTCAGCTGTGCTCGTACGGTGCACCTCCCACACAGTCAAAGATGAGACAGAGTTTGCCCCCAAAATGTATATCATCCAAAACAGAAATCAGAAAAGAGAGGAAATAGGAAAAAAAGGGAATGAGCACAGGTAAATGTGACCTGGCAGCAGGTGGCTGGCTCCTCACCAGCCTCCGTTGTAAACTCTTCTCCCGACCCGGACCAGCCCATCTCCACCGGCTTCGGGGCACCACGGACACGTACCCTGCCCTGCACCTTGCCAGCACACTCAGAGCTCATACGAGCTCATCACCTCAAACGAAGAGCTGGGCAGGTCGAAGGGCCGCTGCCCATCCCTGCGGGTGCTCTGGGATGGCTCCAGGCTCCAGTGCGGCTCCAGAAGGGCTCCGGTGCAGCTCTGGTGCGGCTCCGGGGTGCGTGTCCTCCCCCATGGAGGTGCACCCACAGACAGGAGCACGGTGTGCAGGCCAGAGCCTCGCCAAAAGCGCTCTCTCCACGGGGAAGGGCAGGGTTGGGGCTGGGTTTTCATTTATTTATAATATCATGCCAGTCTCTTTACCGGTTTGCAGGCAAAATTTAAAAAGCCACCCAAAACCTGGCTTCCCAGGCCTGTCCGTGCAGCAGAGCTTTGCTAAAGCAGCTCTCCTGCTTCCAAAGGAGTTACAACATCAGAAATGAAGAAAGCGCAGCGCGTGCTCTTCCCTCTGGCTAAAGCATCTTCTCCGCACAGCCAAGCCAAAATCCCGCAGGCGCTGCCGGCTGTGGCCATGGAAACTGCGGGTTTAAGCACAGGGACTCCCCTGGCTTTGTGCAGCTATGCCCATCCATATTAGCTGGAGATCTGTCCGCTGATTTATGATGGAAGCGCTAACAAACCCTTAAATGTGGCACGGCAAATAGCAGCATTATACCAGCACCATGGCATGAGAGGCAGAGGCTGTCTATTGCTCCCCGAGGATTTGTTTAAGGACAAGAACCATGATGAATACAGCCTGGGTGGCTCAATTACATGGGGACTCAATTACTTAAAACAAAGAAACTGGATGAAAAAAGTATGACAAAAATTCAAAATTATTTCGCTGCTGGAGGTCACATATAACAGCCCTGTCATCCATAAATCTGGAAATCTCTAAGGCATGCTACTCCTGTGTTGAGAGATGACAATTAATTGGTATTTTACTTACCTCATCCATGCAAATTATGCAGGGAAAAATTCTAATTACTGCATGCTACATGTATATAAGGTCAAAGTGGGCCTGCTTTTGACAGTGGTGTAAAATGGATTATGTTTATCCTTCACATGAGGGCCATGATCCTGCGTGAGCCATGGGGCTCCTGCCCCCCACTGCTTGTAGGGACGTGCCGGCATCAGCGAGGCTGTTGCGGGGCACAGCGGTCCCTCGCAGAGAAGGGATGGATCGGGCAAACGCACAACCGGGGAGCAAACGCAACGCGAGGTCGGGGAGAAATGCAAAGTGCTTGAATGAGCAAGAAACAACAGCGTGGGGAGTGACGGGGCTCGCGTTCGGCCATAAGCAACCTGACACCCCAAGTTTTGTCTGAACAGGATTCCTTACCCTCAAACAAAAGGGGATCCTGCCTTTGGGCAACACCCCACGTCTCTGGAAAGATTCTACGGGGCAGAAAGGGGAAGACAAGAGATTTGGGCAGGGGCTTCTTGCTGGCAAAGGGAACCAAGAGCCTTTGTGTGCCCCGATGGAGACCTGCAGTCCTGCACGGGGGCTGAGCATGGGGACTCGGAACGCGCCAGGAGACATGTCCTGCCTGCCCCAGCGACGGACAATCGCTGCTGGGTTGCACACGAGGCACACCTTGCACCGAGCCCCTGGGACGGCAACTTACCCAGGAGTCCAGGGTTGGGAAACCTCCAGGAGTCGTTGTATGTTGAATATTGTGGGTGGCTGTATGGGCTCCCAGAAAACTCGCTCCCTAAGTTAGAGAGAAAAAGACAAAACAAAAGATCATTTGATTTGAAATCGCGGTTACCATTGTGGGGGAAAGGAGCTCTCCAGTGCGTGCTGTGCTCCAGTGACGGCCTTAGGAAAAGCACTGCTGGCCACACTCTTTGAGGAAGGGCAATACGGGTGGGCAATTATTAAAGAAAGGGGTTCAGCCATCTTTTACACATCCTTTTCATGCTGCAGCCCAGCCTTGATGAGCTGGCGGGATTTTCTCAGGCAGCCCGTGCTGCAGGAGCAAGACAGCGAGGAGGGACGGCGAGGACTCTGGGACACACGGGCTGGCTCTTGTCTCTACGGCCCTGCGCGCTCGGGGCAAGAAACACAACGCGAGGACAGGGCTGCTCCGACAGCCTCTCTGCTGGCAGAAGGTGAACCAGTTAATCTTTTAGATACTGGATACCTGCCCAGGCTCTCCATGAGAACATGGTCTTGGTGCCACACATCTGTCCATCACTTTAACCCAAGGAGACGGGTGCTTGCGTCAGTTTCAGATGGCGTTGAAACCCTCCAGACAAAGGCACAGAAAAGGCTCAAAGAGTTATTGCTATTTATCTCCTCGCCAGCTCCCGCTCTCCCCATCTGTTTGTTCTCTTCACATGTCACCTCCCGTTTCATACTTCAGCTGCAAGCTCTTCAAGACAGTGCCTTGCACCATGGGGCTCTGACCCTGGGCAGGGCACCCGGCTCCACCACCATGCAAATACCAACGCTGCTGCTGATTTATTAGGAAATCTTACACAAATGACAGTTTCCCTCTCTCCTCCTCTCTTTCCTCCTCCTCGCCTTCTCCCTCTCTCACACACGAATATATCTGCACACAACCAAGAGCGGGTTTCTTACGGCAAGAGGAGGAGAGGGCTGCCAGGCTGCAGCAAGATGCTCGCTGCGACCTTCGCCTGTTCTGGTCCTTGGCGCTGGCGTGCCCCCCCCCCCACAAACCCAGGGGCTGATTTTAACCCAGCGGAGCAGCAGACCCCCGCGGCCACCTGTCCAGCGCCCTGGGCTCAGCACCCCCGGCCACCGTGACCCACAGACCTGCCCTGGGGACCACGAGCAGGTCCTCGGGCCTGTGAGTGGCCTCCTCACTCAGGACACGGTTTTGTCGAGCTGCTGACCCGCTGGCCCGGGGAGAGGGGACGATGCTACGGTCAAGGCATCCTGACCCCACCGCGCTGCCTGTCGGGGGGAGCTCTCGGCTTGGCAGCGCGGGGGGCTGTGATAGCCGCCTTGTCCTGGCAGCTGCTGTGGACGCCTGCAAATGTATTTTCTGCCAATACAGCTGTAACACAGGCAGATGTGAAGATACAGGGTCGGGTCCAGGGTAGCTTGGTCTCCACGTGGTGTTACTTCAGTAAAAACGAGCTGCGTCTCAGCCTGCACCGAAGGATGCCTGTAAACACGCTGAACGTGCTGATGGCAAGAGCCGCCCACACTGCTTTGGTCCGGGCAGTCTCCATTAACACCCCTTCTCCATTCCCCACAGCCCTGCAGATCCCTCGGACTGCACCCACCAGCCTTGAGCCGCTCTTTCCCCCCAGACCAGTGTCTATGGACAGGGCGATGAGTCGAGGTCTGAAGCCAGCAGCAGCGAGCGCTTCCACACTCAGCAACTGCTGTTTTGGGCACATCTCTACACAAGCTCAGAGCACATTTCCATTACTGCTTCTAAGGAATGGCATTAATTCACCACGAGCCATGGAAAGCAGAGCGGCTTCCAAACCTCCCTTCCCGGTGAAGCACATCGTATCTGCATTTCCCCTCTGCTTCCCGTCATGGGTGACAGATGACTTCAGTACCGGAAAGTCACCTCCATCACCGCGCTCACACTAAAAGAGCAAGGCATGGTGAAGCCAGCAGAGCCAGAAGAGCTGTCAGGAGCCACCCGCGGTACCAGGAACCCTGGCAAAGGTGTCCCCGTTGCCTTCCACCAGCCAGGGAGCAAGCCCCCCCCGGCAGGACACCGCAGCTCCTCTCTGGTCCCTTCTGCTGCCTCCCCACTGCTGCACCTGAGGACGTCTGCTCAGCCAGAGCCCTCCCTGCTCGCCCCTGTTCCCAAAGCCCCTCAGCTTCCAGCAAGTCTCCGACCCAGCTCTGTCCTACCAGCCCTGCAAAGCTCATGGGCAGCAAAGTGGCTGGTGATGTCACGGGCGAGTGACATGGTCTTCCCCGGTCCTTGAACGCTCATGGCCGGGTCCTCCTTCCAGTGTGCGCCGCACAGAAATCCCCTCGTGCTGTGGGTGCCCCTTCTCTGGGGAGAGGCTCGCGGGCCACCTTCCCCAGTGGTTTCATTTCTTCCTTTCCACAGGGCAGTGAGGAATGCAGAGGTTTAGCCCTGCTTTAGTTGCACAAAACAGTTGCGCTGCCCGACCAACGCGACAGACACAAGGTGATGGACGGAGTTTCACTGCTGCGTCCTCCCCGGGAGCTGCAGGGTGCACAGACAGAGGGACGGGGCGGACAGGACAGACGCCGATGCCCACTGCAGGTCATTTGCGCGGGGTGGCGGAGCGGAGCCTGCCCAGCTCCTCGTGCACTGGTAGCACCAGAGGCTTTGAATGATGCTGGCAACGAGCTGCCGCACCCCTGCGAGAGCTGCACCCCGAGGGAGGGCGTGCGTACCCATCCGAGGACAGGACAAGCCCCATTTTCAGCTGTCCCACCACTGTCCCTGCCCTTCGCACCCGCTGTTCCCATCCTCCCGAGGTTGCACAGACCCAGTCCGTCCCGCGCCGACACTGCGCACGCTGCTGGGCAGGCAGCAGCGCCTTCCGAACGCTCATCAGCGCTGTGGCAGGGCTGCGGGTGGGAACGGGCTGACATTTCATTGTTTCATCCGCTCCTGCCTTGCTCTCCTCCCCCACCATCCNGCTCTCCTCCCCCACCATCCCCACTGCCCTCCTCCCCACACTCACACAGACACACATCGTGGACCCTCTCTGGGGGATGCTCCGGTGCCTGTCAGGCTGAGGCTTCCAATTCTCTGTTTTTTATGCCTCAGTGGTCAGGGTGTCAAGCTCCTGCAGTACAGACCAGCCAGGAGCTCGAGGAGTCACTGAGCACCATCAGCTCGGTGACAGTATTGCTTGCTTCTTAACATACTCTGCATATCCATCAGCCTTGCAGGGGAAAAAAAAAAAAAAAAAAAAAAAAGAAGAG
>VXBL01010545.1:133015-165351 GCA_013400195.1 Aramus guarauna
AAGGAAAATGAGATAAAAGAAATACGAGAGAGGGGAGGGGAAAAGGAGAAGTGGGGGAGACAGTCTCAACCCTGCTACTACCATCGCAGCACTTGGGCAGACAAATGGTACAGCCATAAGTGAAACTAAGCTAGATGAATGAAAGCTGCATGAATGCCTCGTGATTTTCACCAGATATTCCAGGGTCCATCAGCTACACTTCTTGACAGCCCTGCTTAGCGGCGAGCCCTCGCCCCATTCAAAAACACAACGAATCAGCTACCCGGGGATGCGCACACATGCATGGTGCGAGGAAGGGGTGGCAATCGGGCCCATCCCTCCTTCACGTGAAATGGTAAGCGCCCTCCTTAGTAATTCCGGCATCGCTGAGACACAAAGACACCAAACCAAGGGCTTCTGCCACAGTTAGCCCGCCTCTCGCTGCTGACCTGACTCCACACTGCCGCGATGCTTTATGTGGCTGTAGCCCAAAAGGGGTCAGACCCTTCCGTCACCCCCAGAGGCAGAGGTGGAGGGGAGGAGGAAGAACGATTCCCAGTAACGCTGCTGCTACAAGGCAGCAGCAAGCCCTGGAGATGCCCTGCACCACGAGGTGGTGGGACCGAGGCACAGCCCCCTTGCCCACGAGGTGGCTGCCAACAGTCTGATGGCGGTGGATGGACCTTCTGCTGCGTTATCCGTCAAAACAGCGTTATCGGTTCTGCAGCACCACATTGTCCGTTCTGCGGTGTTTTCTCTGGGGATTATCAACTCATGTTTACCGGTCTGTTTGGCTGTAAGGTAAGCTTCCTGCAAGTTTCTTTTGTGATGTGCAAAGAAACGGAAAAGCATGAGCTTAGAAATCTCAAGAACCAAGAGATGAAGACATTTCACGGTGTCTCTCAAACTGCCATGACTTCAGAGAACTGCTGGTGGTCAGGGGAGGATGCAGGCACCTCTGTGCACTGGTGCTGGACTCGGGGCAGGAGGGTGCTGGAAACCCTCCTCCCTCTTGAAAAGGCAGAAGGATGGGGCAGAGGCACAAAGCTTTGACAGAGGCTGTCCAGCCAAGGTGTGAAGATCTCCCAGGATGGAGAAAGCTTGACCGCTGCCACCATTCGCTGCCTGGAGCCCCTGCAGTACAGTAGTAATGAACTTCTTTAGCCTTGTCTTCTTAGGACCATGTGGCACTTAACACCAGCAGAAACCACCAGCCCAGGCAAACACAGAACACGCTTGTTACCCAGCTGCTGGTACCTTTGGACTGTAACGCAAAAATGTGAACGAATACTCAGTAAAGAAGTTTTATATGTGACTTCCAAGTTCAACACATTGCTCTGGTCCCCAGAGATGCAGAAGACCCTGTGAATCAGAAGCTCCAGAGCCACTACAGCTTAACCAGAACCAACCACCTTTGTGAAGGCAGTCATATGTTTGGACACTTTTCACTGCATTTTCGCAGATATCAGGTTTTTGCACATGCATTTGGGATGGCGAGAAGCCGTCAGGACCACGGGCGTGAACGGTTGTATTCATATGAAGGGTGCAGGTGATGCAACGTGCAGGAGATACAACGTGCAGGTGACGATACCACGTGCAGGTGATACGACGTGCCTTCCTCCCTGTGAGCACCACGCGGCAGCTCCCGGCCAGCGCCGGTGGGAGCCGCTGTCACCCAACAGGGAGGGCAACCCCAACCGTGCGTCCGTGCCGTCCCTCCTCGGACTCGTCCAGCCGCTGGTTTTCTCCACCGGTCCCCATTAGCTGGGTCTTTTTGCTATCCAAGCTCCAAGTTTAGGACCGTGTCTTATTTAGCCCTTCCACTTGGCAGAAAATTAAAACAAACCAGGAGAAATTGTGTTCAATAAACGCAGATGCATAAGGGATGAGAATGGAAGGTTGTGGGACAAAAATCAGAGTCTGGCCAGGAACAGCAACACCTTGGCCATTCCTCGTTGGGGTTCAGGGTAAATTTAAAAATCATCTGCTGTACTTGTCCCTAAGTTGGGCCATGGGGATGAACCCCTCTGCCCCTCCATCCCGACCTCCTGGCAGGGGCTACTGGTGTCACTACCCTTCCCTTGTGGCACAGGACCTCACTGTACCTTTTAAAATTAACATTCTCATCACTTTTATTTGTTTTCTATCGTTTTCTTTTGTGGAAGTAATCACATGGATCATAAATTTCTTCAGCGAATTCCAATAACAATCATTACCCTGGTAGCTAAGACATGCCTGACTGCATGGGGAGCAGGGCTCAAAACCACCGAGCCACCCGAATGCACCCGTGCAGCCTGCGCATCGCCCGCTCGCGGTGCGAAACCGCGGCTGCCCAAACACAGCCTTGACGTCCAGCACACAAAGGCCGCGTGTGCAACAGGGCCAGCACCACCTGCGCTGGAGGGGGACACAGACCAAGGGGCAGCAACAGAAGTCGCTTCTCACGCATGGCCCGAGAGATTGCTTAATGACCCAGCAGCCCTGGGCAGCATCCCCGTAAGGTCAGAGTGGCGAACAAGTGAAAAGAAGAAAATGGTCTGGCCTCGCCGCAGAGAACAACGGCGTATTTTTCCCTCAGTAAGGCGAATCTGCCTCTCCGCGCCAAGCCGTCGTGGAAGGGGTCTGCAGCCCTGCCTGGGGAGCTGCATCCTCCGTGGCACACGGAACCGGCTCCCTCGGAAGTCTTCTCCAAGTACGGGGCGGCTGGGAAACACCTGGCAGCTAAAACTTGCTTCCAGACAAAAGAGTGGTTTCACGTCACTAACACAGTTTTGTGAATTTGTGACAATTTTGACAAAAAACTTCAGTTAAAAAGAGCTTAAAGAGTTGAAAAGTTGTTATCCAAACAAATCTTTTCTTTTTTAAATTCAGAGATATGTTGAGTTTTCAAATTGAGTTCGGTAAGGCTAAAAAAAATATCCAAAAATCTCCACTGGAAAACAAGCTGTATGTTCAAAGTAAAGTCCAAGGTAATTTTTATTGTCAGGGTCTGGGTTTTTTTGATCGAACCTTGGACTTTCTTCCAATTTTGACATTGATTAGCAACCAAGAGAATCAGCGATTTCCACTGCCGTAATCTGTAAATATCAGCTGTATTTAACCTGGGGGACTATAAACCCAGGGCTTGCCGTGGGTTGCCCACCAGTAATCTGCCAGGCCTTCTCCCGCTCCCTCGCGCGTTCTTCGTGCGCAGAAGTCCCGTGGGACGGCGGACGTCAATAACTCTGCCCTGTGCTCCGTGCACCAAGCACACCGAGACGTCAACCTGCCTGCTCCAGACCCGGCACAGAGCAGTCCACATGCTACAATAACAGACGTGCAAAAAGGGGAAAACGACCAAAATGCAGCCATACTGAAACAAAACGTGTTTTGGAAACCATGTTCCTCCTGGGAAGAAGCTGAGCAGGAAAATAAACCATATGTCGCAAAAGCCCTCGTGTTCTACCCAATTTACCTCAGTGAAAACACCCAGGGTGATAACCAGCAAAAGCCCCAGGACACGCAGGCAGGATTTTCAGGTCGGTCTTTGGAGGGCAGGTGGGGAAATTTTCTCCAGATTGGAGCATCAGAAACCGCGACAAACGACAGGTCCACGAGGGCGATGGCTGCTGCCGCGAGACCCCTCTGGGAGGGAACGGCAGCCGGGGCCGGGGGTCCGCACGTCCATTGCGGGTGGCGATGCCGCCCCACGGGAAGGCAGCCCCACGCCCGTCCTCCTGCCCGCCGGCTGCAGTTCACACCCTGCCTGCGCCGGCAGCGCGAGGGCAGCGGGGCGGCGGGCACGGACCAGGCGCCATGCTCCTCCTGCTTCCCTGGGATGCACCCGCCGCGGGACCGTGCCGCCAGCCTCTGGCTCTCCCTTCGGGGACGGTGGCCAAGCTCCCCCCGGAGCTGCAGGAGTCCCTGGGGGATTCGCTCCCGCCCGGAGCCCGGCGTCCTCCCGGCACACGGCTACTGCCCGCCCCTGCCCCGCTGGCATCCGACGGAGGATGCCGGCAGGACCGGAGGATGCTCCGCATCACGCACCCCCTGCGCTCACAAAACACCAGGGCCAGCGTGGTTTGTAGCTGGAAGGAGCTTTAATGAAAAAGAAATGTTTCACAAGGGGACTGAAAAATGCTAATTTGGGTAAATCTCTTCAACGAGCAGTTTTGAAAGAAGAAAGCTGCTTGTCAAACCACCTGAGATCCTCTGCTCCCAGTCTCTGGACCCTTGGTTACCTGGTGTATCCAGCAACTTATCTATTCCCAAAGGAAACAAGTCAATAAAGCATTAATAAATGGAAAAGGGGAAATTATTTCTGCACAATTAATTTTTTTTTTTGAGTATGTAATAGAAAGTGATAGATTTCAGCAAAAGTACAGTTCTCACAAATGATTTTGAAGTAAAACTTTCCTTACACAGAACATAATCTTCATTTTTTGATTTTCAATGAAAAAAAAAAGAAAGACAAGCAGCAAGTTCTGGGCCAACTAAGCATCTACCTGTGTTCTTTAAACAAAATACAATAAAACTACGTCAAAAATTTCATCCGGCTGTAGCCCAGACAGAGCCCCTGGAGCTGCCAGGTACTGCAGGAGCCCAGCTGACCATGAATACACAGTCACTCACAGGATACCAAGTAGTGCAATTAATGCCATGCAATTAATTAGACAGTGTCTGTACCACTCATTGAAAGAAGAGCCGGGAAATGTGGCGATAACTCTTAATTGCATGGCCAGCAGTGTAAGCAGCACCCTGCCTCCGCGGCTGAGCACCCACAACCCCCTCCTCGAGCAAACCTGAACAAACAGTGAAATACATTTTGCTTGTTAAAGCTCATTTCTCTCCTAAGAGCGGGAGGAACAACCCGCTGGCTGGAACCCCCGAATGCGTCCCACACCATCCATGCTCAGTCACCTACAGACATGATCGCAGCAACCCGCCTGGATGGACGAGGTGGGGCTGGGGGACAAATCCAGCTTCGAGCAGGGTCGGGGTCTGCTCCATTAGCAGGTGGGGCATCGCGCTCAGATCCAGCAGCGAGGGTGCGGGGAGCCCATCACCACCAGCGGGCTTGGGCACTGCTCTCCTGGGTGTCGGGGGCCGCACCGTCGGCAGCAGCTTCCTTCTGGGGGCACCGAGGGTGCACGAGCAGAAATACAGCCCACGTGTACGGACAGACACGCACCAACAGAGATCTGCCCGTGTGCACACGTGTACGTGCATACTCCTTACGTATTTAGGGAAACAGGCTTGTAAATCCACTACATCACTCCAGGGGATGAAGAGATCGGTGGTTATCTGTGACCCCTTCCACCAGTGCACTTACACATCCAGTTCATGCCTGTAATGTCCTGCAGTCATTGATTAACCCTTCAATGAACGGTCGAGGTGCAACCATCACCCCAACTTTCACGTCTGTGATTTTATAAATTAGTCTGTACACTGGCTCATTTTTCCTACACGTCAGCCAAGCCAAGGTTTATTGCAGCTGCAGCTGGAAGGCACTTGGTCACATTCAGACGACATCTCTCCAAAGTTCCCAGTCCCACCAAGACTGCCAATTAACTTCTAATGAAGGTTCTCTATAATTTTATGATCATACAGATTGGACAGTATTTCCCCCTTATTTTATCTTTGTGTTAACTAGCATCTGCTCAAAGATGTACAATTTTACTTTTAACGGTTCTGAGTAGGTTGTCATATTTTAAGAAAACAGTCACATGCAGATTTTTGTAACACTACCTTATTTCCAAGAAGCTACAAGGCACAGAAATCCCATCAATGACTAATGAGTTGTGGGTTAAGGTGGACGTACCTTGCTGTGAAGTCACTGTACTATTCTCGACCCGTGCTGCCTGCCATAAAATTTTAATGCTGCTTCTGACATATTTATGAAATACCTCACCTAGTCTTTGCAGGATGACAAAAAGATTTACATCTGCAATTACTGCAAGCACATAGGTTTTAGCTATGCACTTTAAACTTTTGTACACAAAGGTATTTAACTTTAATACAACAAAGGTAGGTGGTGCCACAGAGCAACCATATTGGAACTGCACTGGGAGAGATTTATCTCCTTGTACCGGGAGGACAACTGCCCAACTCATCTGCATAGGAGACGCATTGCAATTAATGACAACGAGGAATTTACCCCTCCCCTCCCCCAGCTGCCCTCTCCACCAGCCTGTCGGGGCCCCGGGCAGACCCAGCAGCGAGAAGCCGCGCCGGCGGCGGTACCAAGCCCGGCGAGCATCGCGTGGGGCCACGCGCGGGGCCTCGGCGCTGCTGCTGCTGCTGCTGCTGGACGTGGGGCTGGGACCGCGGTGCCGCTCGGTGCCTGCGCTGCAGCTGCTCGCCCCGACCAGCTCACGGCTCTCCCCAAGCCCGGTCCGTGGGGCTGCCGGCGACCTTCGCAAAGCCCCGTTTCACCCTGCGGCCCGGAAAGGCGAGGGACACGGGGTGGACGAGGGGCATGGGGCACCCTCCATCCGCGCAGGACGTCGCTCGCTCCCTGCCCTTGCGCCCAGGCTCCCCGGGTCTGCACGGGCGCAGCCTGACAAGGGCTCGCACCGTCTCGCCGTCTCTGCTCGGGACCGACCGGCTGGTAGCACCGGCGGGACGCAAAGGAAAACTGTCTCGCAGGAAGTATCAAGCTTTACAACCCAGTTTCATCCCAAATCGGTGGGAAAAGTGCCAAGAAGTATCTCGTGAGATGAAATTCTCCAAACTGTGTGATGGGAATGTTGTGTTTGGTTCAGATGAAAATATTCCACTCCATGCTTTGTCCTGACTTTAGCCTTTTCATAATTTCAGCCTTTATAATGATAATGTAATGTGTAGTTACTTCCAGGAATTACACAAGTAATTTAGCTAGTAGCAGAAGTAGATATAATGTTACGAGCTATAATAACGTAGCCACAGTGTGGAAATTGTGAAGGCTGGGAATTAAGCATTTCTGTAGCTTGATTAATGTACGTTGCTGCTGACATGGAAACAGTCTTCAATTATCTGCAAACGCAGGTGTGAAGAGGGGCAGGAAAGCATCTGCACGGCTGAGGGAGCATCCTCCCACACCGGCATCTTCTCAGGCATCCCGCTGCTGTCCCCATCCTCGGCGATGGGTCAGGCCATGCCAGGGACGGGGCAGCGGCTCCAGCTACGCCAGGCGATGGCCGGGTCCTGCCCTTTTGGCCGAGGTGGCAGCACCTTCGATGGACGGAAAAGTGTCTTGTCCTCATGTAAACCCCCTGCAAGGACGAGCGCTCTCAGCTGAGCTGCTCAACACCTCGGCATTCAGCCCTTCTGCCTGCAGGACCGGGCTTTCAGCTGGACTCCGGGCTTCAGCCACCCCTGGACCGCGGCTTGAGCACGTCAGCAGGGTCTGCCTTCCCCCTCTGGTTTCTTCTGTCATCCCGGGGAGCTTGTGCAAGCTCTGAAATGCAGAGACACGGCCCCAGCAGAGATGTCAGTTTTTCTTTCTGACACCAAACACAATGCAAATGAATGCCTGAGTGACAGAAGACAGATAATTTCTCACTTGATTTTCATGGCACTGCTTTGGTTTTACACCACATCCACGTTACAGTCATCCTTTTAATGCAGAGAAAAAACATGTCAGCCAATCTCAGGTCAATCTCCGGGAGCGCGGCAGCTCAGTCCTCCGGCAGGATGGACACTCTGCTGGCAAATGTTTTGTAGCCAAAGCCGTTCCCAAGTAGTCTGCAGCCACTTATCCTGGCCTCATCCAGCTCAGCCAGCCAAAAATCGTGCTGAGGATGAGGACACACAGGGGGAAAGGGAGGACGGATGGGGATCTGGTCCCAGGCATAGCAGGCTGATGCTCGAGGACACCACGGCTGCCATGGCACGTCTCCTGGGAGGGACCCACGTCTCCCCACGCATCCCAACAGCCCGGGGCACACCTCCACGGGACCAGAGTCCTCGCCGAGGGCTGGCATCACATCTCCTGACTTCAGGCACCGTGCAAGATGCAGCACTAGACAGCCCGGGCTGCGGCGGCTCCTCTGTGCTGAAGGAGGCTGGCGGGAGGACAAGACGACGGGGCGGCATCTTCAGCCCATGCCCAGCGCCTCTCACCGACACAGCCAGCAGCCCTGCTCCCACCTGGGCACTGCTTATCCCACGGGGACTCCGGCAGAATATTTATTCTGTGGCAAAGCTTCTGTGCGGCAAAGCAACCTTTGCTGCTGCTACCTGAGACTGACGGGATTCGGTGCATCTGCTGCTAAACAGACATCAAGTCAGGACCAGAGTGCCGATTTTAGCCTTTTTATGTAGGAATTAAGGGGGTTACATTTAAATTTCCCAGCTTACTCTGCAGTCAGTGCAGAGCCTGATCCCAAATCTACGGCAATCATAGGTGACAGATGACTTACTTGCAATCAAAATGCCTCAGTGCCATATTTGCTGCTAGAAATAAGGGAATGCATCCTTCTTTCTGGAGACTTCTCACTTCACCGTCCAGGCTGTCCCTCTTCTCCTGGCACAGCCAGACAGCCCGTGAGCAGGGCACGAAGAGACACGTCCCCGGGCTCTTCCCACCTGCACCCCTCAGAGCGGGGGTTTGCACCTGCCCGACGTCGGTGCACACACAACAGTTTTCCAACACAAACACCACTTCCTACACTTTGAGGGCCTCCACTTTAAACTTTTTTTTTTTTTCCTTTCAGAGGAAAGTTGTGCTGCGGAAATGATGCAGTCCTTGGAGCACCTTCCTTCGTTTTTACTACAGCATGTCATTTTGCTGAAAATTTTTCTCTTAATTTGGTTGTCTTTCCATCACCCCATTTTGTTTCTTTTGCACTGATCATATTACATTGGATTGTACTACATTGCAAACTATGGTAACGTCCTGGCATTTTCACTTGTTTTGGTAGTCTCAATGTGTCCAGAAACTCCTGGAAAGAGACTACTTAATTCTCAAAATATCTTATTTCATGTTATGCCATCAGTTCTGAGCATTGGAGTTTACCGCAGGGTGTACGTTCTACGTTCAAACAGTCCTTAACTGCAAGCAAACTCCCTCCCGTGACCATCTCACAGAAATCAAGCCGACAGTCTCAGAAAACAAGTCCAGCAAGTGGTAAAAGTGCTGAATTCAGAAGTAACACTCTGCAGGAGAATGGCTGCAACCCTCCCTCCCCCAAAAACCCTCTGCACGGGTCATCCTGCAGCGGCAAAGGGAGGGTGGGGGGAGCCAGCGGTGCCTGGGCGCAGGACCAGGTCTCCAGCGTTCCCCTGTCCGTGCCAGCGCTGGAAGCTGGAGACATCCAGTTCATCGCAGGACAACGTGGGAAGTCCTTCCTAACGCCACAAAGCCGGGCAGATGTTGATCCCCTCATGCCGTCTGTCCCCCGGACCTGTGCTTGGGGTGGCACGTCAGAAGCCACCCCTCCGCGGGGTGCCCCAGGTGGGCAGCGGACGGGCTAGCCAGGATCTAACGCCCGGGAGAAAAGAAGCTGCTCCCTCCCCAGCACCCACCAAACAACGAATCCCTGGGTCATCGGGCTGTGGAGCTCAGATGTGACAGGAGTAGACTCTGCTCTCTGACCACAGACACCGGCTGCTGCCTTCGGGGTGCCACCATGCACGCACGGCGCGGTGCAGCGGGACAGCGGCAGCCGTGCCACACTCCTGCTCACGCACACAGCTGGCCATGAAGCGCTTTCCACTCTGCTCACCTTGGGGATCTCGGCGCTTGCTCATAGTCGAACGCAGTTTGTCAGGAAACCGCCTGATTGATTTTGGTGGCTGGGTCCTGCACGCACCCAGCACGCGAGGTGCAGAGCTGCTCCGGCACCGATCTGCCACTGCCAGCCGTGCCGCTGCCGGGCACACCACAGTGCTCAAAGCATTCATAACCGCAGCGCTTTTCTAAGCTCCGATGTTTTTAAACTCTGGGTACTGACATAACATAAGGAGACACAAGCGTAAAGAAGCAGAATGCCCAGAAATGATAAAGCATTTTGTACGCTCTCACGTGGCTGTTTCTCCGGTCTGAGAAGCCTTTCCCACCTTGGAGGCGATGCCTCTGCACAGCTCAGGACCCCAGGCACCTTAACCGGCTTTTCAGTGCTCTGCTTCGCTAATCCAGACCACAGCTTCCCAACGTCAGAACTCATTTGGACCTCACGGCTTTCTAAATACAGTTAGATTTTTCTTGTTGTGCGTCCACCAATGGACAGCTGCCAACAATGACAAAAACAGAGCAAACGGGAGGGGACCCATGGAGGGCAGAGGATGCAGCGGCGTGCCCCATCCGCGGCACGCCGTGTCGCGGCCAGACACCGAGCTCTCACCGCCGGCACACCGGGTGCGCGTCACCCAGGGAGCTGCTGTCACCGCTGGTCTGCAGACCGGGCAGAGAGCGATCTGCTAGGGAACCCCTCCTAAAGCTGTTCCTGCCTTCCCGGAGGAGGAGGACGGCGGCAGAGCCTGCAGCCCCGCATGCAGAGGGGAGGTCCTTGGTGCCCAGAGCAGACCCTGGGAGCTGCCTTGGTTGGGGGAACAGACCCTGCGTGGGGCGAGCTCTGCCCACCAGCCCCGCATCGGGCAGCTCCCAGTGCCAGGTCCTACAGGGCTAATGCAATTAAGGAGTAAGCGTTTAACACATTTCATCTACAAGCACCTCGTACAAATTTTTGTCTCCAGGTGCTTTGGGGCAGACTCACGTTCATTGTAGCTGCTAGCATGATGGAGCTAAAAACAACTGGCTTGCAGGGGACATAAAAATGTTTATTAACATAAACCCCTCCCCCCCAAAACAGCAACAAAAGGCTTTTTAAATTCTCACTGTATAATCACCGGTATTGCTTAGAGGTGGGCACCGTGTCAGACCCTTAACATTGAATGAACCATCAACAGGGAACAGCCTCTGTTTTCTGCAGCCAGCGTCTCCCTGCGGGTACTGTGCTGCACAGGGACAGGAGCGGAAGGCGCAGGACAGAGCCCGTGCCATCAGCTGGGCACCTCCAGCCCTCTCCTCCCCGTCCGCAGGGGCGGTGGGCAGCCGCGGTGCCGCAGCAGCATCCCCCCAACGAATGCTGACCATGTGCCACTGCCCAGCGCAGCATCCTGCGCAGTGACTGATGCTCCGCGAGCTCTGCAAGCACAGCCAAGCCAGGAGTCCTGGGCAGGGATCCCGAGGAAACGACCACAAACCCCGGCTCCCATCCCTCGGCACTAAAAACCCCCAACAGCGACACTTTGCCACGAACAGCGGCGTAACTTGAGAATCGCTCTCTGAACAGAGCACTCCCCGTCCCATGGGCAGCATTGCTCAGCTGCCGGAGCCCCAAACCCCGGCACCGTCCTGGGGTGAGGAAGGGACGGTTTCGGCACGGAGGCCTGGCTGGAACACCCCCCCCCCCGCCTTGTGGCCCCCTGGCATCGCCGCGCACCGCTGCCGGCTGACGCGACTGATTGATCTGACTGAAGGTAGCCAAACTGTCACTCAGGAGGTGCCCCCTTGGTACCTCTTCTGGCTGGATCTACTTGAGGGTGGGATTGCCTGAGCCGCTCCTGTCAGGGATTTCAAAGGGAACAAGCGGCTGAATGCGGATCTGACAGCTCGGCCGCCGAATTAGGGCTATTTGCATGCTAATTTCCACCGTGCTTAACTCACTGGCAGACCTAGAGCGAGAAGCAGCCCCTGCATGTTTGGAACAATGCTTGACTGATCTAGCTGCGTTAACGAGCAAATTATGGTAATTTTGTTATTACAAATGCATAGAAATTTCCAAAGAGTGGAGTAATACAATATGTTTTCTCTCCTCCTCCTCACTCCCAAATACGGACCCTTTTGTTTATACGCACTTCGCCTTGCTTACTTCTGTTTAGATATGCACAGCGTCTCACCTGATGGGAGGAGGCAGAAATTGCGGCCGGAGCAGAGGGAGCCCGCGGCGCAGATGGGACCGGCTTTGCGAGGCACGGGACGCGGGGAGCGCATCCTCAGCCGGTGTAAAGCAGCGGAGCCCCAGCGGTCGGGGGCCGGGACCAACTGACCCCGGCTGAGGATCGGGTCTGTAAGAGGAAGGCGGGTTCGGGAAGAGCACGTCCAGAGGTTGTTGGCTTCCCAACAGTTCACCTTCTTGCCCTCTCCAGCGTAATTTCTAAATCAATTTAATGAAATAATATCTGACAACATCATAGTGAAAACAATATAAATTTTATCTATATTCTGTGCAAGCGTGGTAATTACAGTCCTGAGAGGTGAACACCAAAACGCTTCTCCAGGCTCCCAAGATCCTGGCAGCCCCTCATTCAAAATGTACATCAGCAGCGGATAAACACATACCATTTACTTAACTGCTTCATTATTAATTAAGAGAATCATTTGTCAGTTGATTTGCAATCTGGTATTGCCCCAAGATATTTGTGATGGCACATCACTTGCTCCATCATACGTGATGGAACTTCTCTGGGATTTGTCTTCTGAGAGTATAGAAGGGTGGGGAGGCAGCTCTGTGGAGCAGCCCTAGACTGGGGAAAAAACAGTAAATTTGCTTAACCAGAAAATGCCAAATGTCAATACTTCTGTCCTTTGGCAGCAGGGCTCCCGGCTCTGGCAGCGGAAGCTGTGGGTGATTCTGTGTGCACCTGCCGGGGGGTGAAGGTGGGTTTGGGGTGCTCCAGGTGATGGCTGGGTTTGAGCTACGTGAGCTGCCAAGAGTGGCGATAGCAGCATGAAAAAAGCCAGTGCCCATAATCCAAGCAGAGACTCACATCCCTGCCGTCTGAGCAGCACGAAGCAGGTGGGGTGGACAGCAAATGGACTCAGGAGTCACCTCCAGGCTCCGAGGAGGTGACTTGCAAACTTTCCACTTCACCGAAGACATGTTAAGGGTTATTCCTCATCGGATTTAGGTCCTTCTAGCACAAAGGGCTTGGTGCTCCTTTCACCTCCTCTGGCCACAACAGCACCACTGCCCAAGTAACGACGCGGTTCCAGCTTTATGCCATAAATTGGAGGAGGACTCGGCTCCGGCCCTGCCACCGGTAACCTCTGTCATCCCACATTCTGCAATTCGCCTTCTCTGCCCTGGTTTTACACGTTTTTCCTCCCAGCTGCCTTGCTTTCAGATATTTATTGCTGCATGTCAGGAGATTACAAAGCGTTATCGCAAAACTTTGGCAAATGCAGAGCCAGAACAAACAACATAAACTCATGAAAATAAAGATGAATAAGGTCTTCAGGGTGGTGGGGGGACACCAAACCCCACCAACCCCCACAGGCTTTATTCCAGAGCTCCCACCTGCTGCCTCCCGCCCGCGCTGCGACACGAGGTTCGCGGTCCTGCTCCCCTGCGCCCCTCGCTGTGCAAGGGGCTGGCGGGACGGTGCTGTCCCTGGCAGGCTCGGGGGGGGGACACAGCCCCGGCAGGGAGAGGCCACTCAGTCTCACACCTCCTCCACTTTAGTACCTGCTAGCCACAAGGAAAAAAATGTGTTTGAAAACCACGAGTTTTGTTTCCCAACAGCATCTCCTTCTGCTTTGCACGTTAGAACTAGCAACTTCTCCTGGATAAAAATTGCTAACGCCAACATTGCTATTTTTTATGCTTTTCTTTTCAAAGCCCAGTTTTGAATGTCACTGTTTTCAGGTCCCTTTAGTCGGGTAATTGCACATAGACTTCATATAAAGGAAATTCATTTGTTCAGGGTCACTGCATGGTTTTTCATTAAAAACAAATTACCGGTGTTCAGAAAGGACATCTGGGTTTCGAGAGTCCCATTAATGACTATATTNGGCAGCAGGGGCTGCTGCACCAGCCTTCTAACACGCGAATGGGAGTGAGTGTTCAAGTGAACGATCACGGCTACTTGAGCAGAGCCTTTCTCCAGCTCAGCTGCGGCACCACGAGCCTGATGGCGAGGGCAAGCGGACGCCGAAGCTGGATGCGGGCTCGATTTGCCCAAACCCCTGCCTGGCTCTCGCTGTCCCGGCCATGGGAAGCGCCGCGAGCCCCCCTGCCCCAGCCCCGGCAGGGACCCCGATGGGACTCGGCTCCCGGGATGGTGGTCCTCAGAGCAGGCAGGCAAGCTGCAGCTCCGGCACCGCTCCTTGTGTCTGCCCTCTGTCCCCTTCCTGATGGCCACTGTCTTCCCCACACGCGGGAGGACACAGACCTTCAGACATGTCTTGGGAGCAATCCCACAGACACGAGTGGTGATCCATGGAGAGAGACCTGGCCCGGCGCTGGAAACAGGCTTGTGGGTGTGGAGGCACAGAGGACCGAGAAAAGACCCCAGGCAAGCCGTACCGGTCCCCGTCTCCACGCCACCCCAGCCAGCAGTGCACCGGAGCCTGGGCAGGAGGAGCGGTGCTGGAGAGAAGGTCCAGCATCCCACAGGTGAGGCACAGTAATGGTGTGCTACGCGTGACCAGCAGACTGTTGCTCTAGCAGCTGCGCTCCCTTTCAAACACCTCACCTCAAAAAAGGCTCTGGGTCACCCACATAGGTCTAAAATCCCTACAGATATTGCATTTCCCAGTGATGCGCTCCCAGCTAGCTGCTGCTGTCCTCCTAAAGCCAAACCTGCAAATGCGGGGTAAGGAGAGCAAAGAGACCAGACGCTGCAAGCAGAAGGCAGCACCACCGCCATCAGAAGAGCCAACAGCGCTGGGACGGCCTCTTTGGAAAGGAGTAAGCAAAGGGGGTGGCACGAGGCTCCAGGCTGCAAGTACTGGATGGGATGGAGAAGATGTGGTTGGCTCCTGCCTGCTCTTCCCAGGAGACAAAGGGAAGGCTGCTGGGAAAACACTGCTCTGCGTTTCTGAAGCGACAGAACATTAGGGGCATGATGACGGTGTGAACAAATAACAATAATACCAAATGGAAACCAGGAGATAATTTCCGCATATAGCATCTCATTAACCTGTGGGGTTCTGTGCCCAGAGGTGGTACTGAGACCACGAATGTAGGAGGAATCAATAGTGGATTAAACCTCTAAATAGATAATGAGAACATACAGAGAGCTACATTAGACAAAATAAACATTTATAAGGATATAAACTCTCTTGCTTCAAGGGATAAGCCACTCAACAATGAGAATTAAAAAGAAGCGTCCAGTTCGGGCAAGCTGCTCCAGCCGCGGGCAGGTGAGGACAGTGGGCAGGCAGTGGCCGTTCCCAGGACACTGTGGCTTCCCACGACAGATGCCACACGATGCTGTCGATCACCTGCCTGCTCCCAACACGTTCAGGAATATTCACCAACAGTCACCAATTTTATGCCAGGTCCGCCCGCCTTCTCCCTTTCATCTCCGGTCTCCCGAAGAAGGAGATGAGCCGGACAGCCAGGCACGGGGCACGGCCGGACGGGGGATGCTGAGCTGGGACCGGGAGCGGGCACAGCCGGGGCTGCAGCGGCGTGAGACCATGATTACAGGTGGGAGAAGGAACATGGAGGGACGTTTGTCCCGGTTCCTGTGTAGACATTCGGCGCTGCCCTGTGACAGTGAGACTGCCCGCAGGGCTCCCCCCGCCTCCCAGGGGGATTCGTGGCTCTGTGGTTAAACAGCGGCCGGGGTCTAAGCAGGTTGTCCCATCCGTGCCCCTGCATGGGCTGCCGGCATCGCTGCCTTCCAGAGAGGGACCCGTTCTCCTGCTAACAGCTTTTGACTCCTCCTCTGCTCACAATCAGGCAGAAGCATATGAATTCCTGATTCTGCAGCACATTTTCAGTGTGCCATGATCAAACTATAGAATGATGGGGCATTTCAGGATGGAAGGGACTTCAGCAGGTCTCTAGACTCTGCTTGGAGCAGGATCAGCAATGAGGCCAGACCAGGATGCTCAGGGCTTCATCCAACCTGGCCTTGAAAACCCTCCAGGACTGGGACTGCACAGCCTCTGTGGGTGACCTGTTCCTCCTCTGGACCCTCTTTGTGGGGGGAAAGTTTGAAGCTTTTCCTAATACCCAGTTTGCATCTCGCTTGTTTCAACTTACGCCCATTGCCGCTTTGTGTTAGGGGGCCCAAAAAACTGCACTAGTCCCATTGTGAGCCTGTCAGTGCCAAGTGAGGGGGTAATCCCTGCCCTCCAGGATGCTGCTGGTCCTCCTCACTGCCGGTGCGCACTCGGACCAACGCTCCGCTCCCTGCCAGCCCGCGTCCCCACAGCCCCTCCAGCAGTCAGCCAGTCCTCAGCCCGTCTTGTTGCAAAGTGTTCCCTTCCCTGGTGCAGGATTTTACGTTTGCCCTTGTTGGATTTCATACTCCTCCCAGCCTGCCTAGGTGCCTCCACGTGACAGCCTGCACCGGGGCACACTGGCAGCACTCCTCGGTTTGGCATCACCTGAAAACCTGCCGATGCGTGCTCGTTCCCGTTAGTGGATGAAGATGCTAACCAGGACAGACCCCGGGCTGTACGCTGCAGTGCTGCGCATGCTACCAGCATCTGGCAACCGCCACCTCCGGGCTTGACCACCCAGCCAGTTGCTTCCCCATCTATCTGCCCATCCTCCACACCACAGCATTTCACTTGTGCTATCAGAGCGCTGTGGGCTGCTGGAACTGCAGCGCGTCTCAGAGAGCTCCTCTCCGGTCACGTTTAAGGGGTGACAGCCACCAAAAGGCAGGAGAAGCGTATAGGACCCATGACCTGCCGAGGGAACGTGTTTATGGGACCCTCAAGCAATGGCAGATCTCAGTTTGTAAGCCTCTGGACTGAAATCGAAGCCGTATGTTTGCTTGGTTGGTTCCTTTAGAGAAAAGTATTCGACTGATTTATTGTCTGGGCCATGGCAGACATTCATGAGCCACAAAAAAGGGAAATTCCCTATTGATGCACAAGTCCCTGTCTTTGCAGGGAAGGAAGGGAGAAGATCTGAGAGTGCAGACCATGCGTTTTTGCCAGCGGTGGCGGTGCAGGCGGGACAGGTTCCTGGCTGCGTCCTTGCCTGTGGGAGAGGCAGGGATGGAGCCGGGGCTGGCAGGGGAAGAAGCATCTCCTGCTCAGATGGAGAGTGGGGAGCTGGAGGACAGATAAGCACTGATAAGCAGCTGAATCCACACAGCTCCTTCTTCCACTTTCCAGCTTGGAGATGCCGGGGAGCTGGACGGTCTCCCCTGCCCCGCGGGCATGCTGCAGACCCCGGCAGATGCAGGACAAACACCAGCAGCACGGTGCGGGACACGTTTACTCGCAGCAGCACAAGCGATGGCAGCAGCAACAAGCAGGCAACAAAGCACCGCCTATGTCTTATCATGTATACATTTCTCCCACGTCTCTAAGCACTTAACTCACACAATTACTTAATTACGAGCAGAAATTCATGGCTAACGATTAAAAATCTTATCAAGGAAGCACATTTCTAGCAGACGCGCTGAAAACTATGATGAGGCAGCGGCAGGTCGTGAAATGAATCCCCGAGACCTGGTACAACAGGCACGCGCCCTGCCTTGGGCACAGTGATTTGGCCATTTCCGAACAAGCGGGGATGTGCCAATGGCACCAGACCGGATCCGTCACCTGCTTCTGGGTCAGCCCCTCGGGGACTGTGGTGCTTTTCCCAGCAAGGCTCTGAAACTGGTCCTGCAAAGGACAGGAGTCAAAGAAGGATTGAGAATGTGTTTTGGATGCTAGTTAGCAAATTCTCACTTAAATGAGAAGGAGAACCTACAGGAATTGCAGCTGACCTTCACACTAGCTGGAGCAGAAGGTTGTTATTAAAGGAACCAGTGAGAGGAACAGTGCAGTTATTCAATATAATGGGTCACACCAGCCTATGTGTAGTTAAAAATAAAATCTATTACCTGGGAAAATCGGCTCAGATGACTCTACATCACCGAACCCTCACTGCATCTCCTCTGGCTGAACCCCGCCAAGCCCCACGTCCTGCATTTTTGCCATCCCACGCCAGCAGCTGCTCCTGAACAGCCAGTGACTCCTAATGCATTGATCCCCATCGCCGCAAAAAAGAGGGAAGAGCAAGTATTGTCTTTATCTGGGGAAGGGACCAGGGCTCACAGCTGGATTTTCAGTGAAAAGCGTTCTGAAAGAAGGCAGTAGATTCCCACAAGGTTTCTAAAAGCCTCCAGATCTCCCTCTTCACCAGGAATGGTGCGTCCGACACACCGGGGCTTTCAGACGGATGCTCACCCTCAGCAGGGGGACGCGCCCGGAGCCAGGGGGGGTGCCAGGAGGGAGGAGGGGACCAGCGGGGCAGGACGTCTGCCCCACCGGGCACAGGCACGACGGCCGGAGCCTGCCGCTCCCCGCGCTCTCAGGTGTGATTACAGCTTGTGGTCGTGCTAAAGAGCTGATGCAAGTTCAGACCTTCAGCTGATGCGAGCAGTCAGCTGTGCCTCCAGGCAGGCAGGCCTGGCTGAGGACGGAAGAAATACACCGATAAGTGTCTGTATGCGTGGGTGTCCATGCGAAATGGCGTGAAACAAGGACCAAACCTCACACTCCTTTCAAACAGGACTTGCTTTCTGGTGTTCACTTTTTATTCTCACTTCTCACAAACTGCATCTGATACCCGCTCACCAGCTCTTTCTGACGTTACATTTTATCAGTAAAAACTGTTTTCTACGCAGCCTATGATCTAACTTCCATAGCCAGTTTCTAATTCTAATAAACACATAAAATAGCCAATTTTATTCTTAACTCCTTAGCAATCTGGTAGAACCCAATTTGCAGAATATAATCAAGGCCGGTAACAAAGATTAACCCCAAAAGAGCTTGGAATCACCGTCAACAACTCCCACTTTCCTATCATGGGTATTTTTTTCTAAATCACCACCTCCTGGGGCCATGTGATGAAATCCCACTTTGAGGGATTTTCCTCGGTAACTCGCGGACCTTGCTCACTCCAAAGAGCTGGCCCAGATGACCTGAAGGGCTTGGAAAGCAACAGGGGGAAGAAAGAGAATCCCCAAGTTATCACCACTTTGCAAATCATATGATACTCAGGGGCCAGATTCAGGATTTTTGACATACGTATTTGGGCCTCAGAATACCACTTCCCCTCAGAGCCAGCGGTGCCTGTCACATCCAGACCAAAAGCGGCAGAGCTGGGGGACAAATCCCAGCAGTTCCTTCAAGCTGAAATAAATGTGAGGATTTCCAGCAGTATCTGACCTCCAGCGCTGGGGCAGGAGCGATCNGCCAGCACCCCAGCATCGCCGTCCTACCGTGGGTCGCACACAGATCCGCAGCCGACAGCAACAGAGGGTTGCACCGATGACATTATGCGCCTGCGGACCCTGCTCTGCCCACCCTGGGTGCCTGCACGCCCTCCGGTCCCGCTGGCCACACAGGCAAGTGCTGGCCACCGGCCGGCTCATGCCACCCGAGGCTCCAGAAGGGGAATTACCGAAATAGAGCATTCCGAGGACAGCTCAGTGTCCCCAGGGAGTCAGCTGGACGGGCACAGTGTTGCACAGAGAAATGCTGCGGTCAGGACGTGTCCATCCCCCATGGGCCAGGACCTCACCACTGGGACAGCCCGCAGGGACACAGCGTCTTCGGAGAAAGCAGGCGGCTTAGAGCAAAGCCTGTGTCAAACGGGAAGAGCCTGGCACGGTCCAAAGCGGAGCGATCCCCAGGTCCACAGGAGGGGTGCTGAGGCGTCCTTCAGCATCCCCATGCAAACGATTTGCTTTGCAGCCTGCAGGCTGTATTACCCCCGCAGTGGGGGGCCTGGTCCTCCTGCAGCAGGACCGCCCCACACCGCACCCCACACCCCCCCTTCCCCGTCAGCGCTCTGGCCTCTGCCGTGTGCTCGCCTCGGCGCTGAGCATCCTCAGAGCGCTGCGCTTTCCTCCTGAAATACTGTCTTTTTCCTTCCTTCCCTTTCTGTTCCCCCCGTTTGAAGACTCACCAGGCACCATTCCTGTCAGCGCTGGAGCAGAGTAGCTGCCCTGTCCGGCGGGAGGGACGTGCGGCGGGTATCCTGGGAGGGTTGTGCTTGCCAGCTCGCGACCTGAGGAATCAAACCAACAAATCACCACGTGAGCATCGCGACGAGCGGACATGGTTTTACATCTCCCCGAGCGCACAGAACACAGCCATGCATTTGTCATCACTGCTCTGCGAGGACCAGCGTGGGATTTCCAGTCTGGCAGGGAGGGGAGGCACAGTTTTGCTTTCTCTATAAACTGCCACAAAGCTCCAACTAAGTGAGAGACGAGAAGGGGAAGAGCAGAGCTCTGCAGGGAGAGGAACGTGCCCGCCTGAACTCTGGCTGCTCGCCCCTATTCCCACGTTCCTCCACAGCTCAGATTTGTAAAGTCAGAAACAGCAGAATGTGAAATAACACTGATCTTAATGACACTTTCCCAGAAAACTCTCCAGAAAATCACAGTACACAGGCTGACAGTTTGCAGAGATCTGAATACAATGCAGGACTTTGTTTTTATCTCTTATTAAAGCCAGTTAAAACCAAAAAAAGAACAAACACAAGACATTAAGACGTGCCGATAGTTTAAAATACAGCTCGCTGTGGTGCAGAAGAAGGGCCAGATTCACAGACACAGCGTGATCAGATGCTCTTTCCTTAGACCACGGAAACATGTCTTTTTATTCAAGCACCCACCGCTCTTCCATGGAAATAACCCTGCAGAAAGCCGGCAGTGGGGTATCCCCACCTCCCTCTGCCCCTGGACCAGGGCGCTGGGGTCCCGTCTCTCCCCCGCTCCGCAGGCGCAGCTCCCAGCGCTGCCGGGGACACGTCACTGCCTGCGGAGTGAGGAGGAGAGGTGCGGGCAGCGCAGCCCGCTCAGCACCGCAGGAGCGACGTGCAGACCCTGCCCAGACCCTGCCTCCCCTCTGGGGATCCCGGGGTACCGCAGGCTGCCGCAGCAGGAATTGGGGGAAATCGCTGTCCGCTGCGGCCACAGGTTGCCCGCCAGGAGAAAGGGATGCTCCTGTGATTCCGGCAGCAAAGAGCCACCCCTCACAACAGGGAGAACCCTGGAGCCCTCCCACGGTCTTCTCCCGGGCTCCCACGGCATCCTCGGGCAGATTGCTTCCCCAGGCAATCTGGGGTTGCCTTCAAAGAACCCTGGGGTACACGGCAGCGTCTACCCTGGGACACCAGGGCCAGGTCTGCAGCGGGACGCACGCTGCCTCCCCTCCCGGCGAGCATCACACGCACGGCTCGGCCACCGCTCCGCTACAGGCACCTGCCCTGCCCGCTGCCCCCGCAAGGCACCGCGCCGCTGCCCGCGTGAGGAGCGAGGGGACCCTCACGGTGGGGACCGGCCCCTCTGGCCAAACCACAGGCTCTGCGGCAGCGGCACAGACAGGCACCGAGCTCCGAAAAGCTGAGCGTGCACTTCAGGTCCGGGAAAGGGACCCCAGGGAGCACCCCCGGCACCAGGGATGCACCCCCACTCCTCCCACCTCTGCACCGCACCGACCACTCAGGCTGCAGCCGGCTCCGGACGCCGTCGGCCCAAACCAGCCCGTGTGCCGGCAAAACCCGCTGTGAGCGCTGGTTCCTTCACCAAAACGTGGCATGTCAGATCAACAAGGAAAGTGACGAGAGTTTGTTGATTTTAGCACCACTGACAAGAAGAAATGCACAGATCCTCGTCTTCAAATTGTTTTCCATAGGCATTTGATTTTATGATGGTGTTTTGTTAAAGTTTCTAGAGCTTGGAGAGGTTGAAACTAAATGTTTTCCCATGAGCCAAAACCATTTTTTAACTTGGTTGGCAGAGATTTTGAGCCACGATTTCATTTTAAACGGATCTAAAAATAAAATTTTAAAATCTTTCTTTTTTTGTTATCATCAAAGAAATGAGACCTCATCTGATGAGACGAGAGACAGGAGTGTAAGTTATTGCAAATTGCTGCTCACCACCCCCAGGTCATGGCCATGAAGGCCGCTTCCCCCTCCACCCCGTCAGACGAAGGGGCCCGTGCCGAAACGCCTCGGCAGCGCCTGGCATGCAGACATCGCTGCAATGATCTCTCAGCA
Organism: Aramus guarauna; assembly: GCA_013400195.1. Classification (NCBI taxonomy): domain Eukaryota; kingdom Metazoa; phylum Chordata; class Aves; order Gruiformes; family Aramidae; genus Aramus; species Aramus guarauna. The sequence continues at coordinate 154,936 of VXBL01010545.1, forward strand.
CATGCCCCACTTTCCTCAGCGCTCTGCATCCACAAATCGGGATGCGCGCCATTCCTCTCAGGCCCTTCTTACAGAATATTTATGGTGCATCCACATCCTGAAAGAATTTAAGGTTCAAAACAATTGATTAATTTGCTCTCCAGTTCTAGGGGGAAGCCAGATCCCTTACGGAAGGGCTTCCAGAATTCTCATTATTCAATGCAAGCAGAAAATCGCTCTTTTAGATTAAAATGTTCTCCCCTCGTCACTGCCCTGCTTCCTTCTCTCCTGCACAAAATTAAACTCCGGTACGCCAGCTCTGCAGCCTGGGGAAGGCAGAAGTATCTGCAATCGACTTAACTTTGTCCGCAGAAACAAAGTTCACTCCCAGCGCTGGCAGGCAGCACCGGCCCTTGTCTAAGGCTGTCCCTAACGCAGAAAAGCATCTCCCAGCCTGACTTGTGCTGGTCCCACCGCCCACGAGTCCTCCGGTGACCAAGGAAGGGCCAACACCGCTGCTCCCTTCCTCGGCGGCGTAGCGTCACCACGGAACGGCTCGGCAGCTCGTCTCCCAAAGGTGCCCAGGTCTGTGAGCCCACAGGCGAGCTTCCCCTCCTGGCCATTGCATCCCATGTCCAAATTAAAAGTTCTGGCATCTGCCAACAAGTGTTTACTGCAGGGTCACTGCAGACGGTGGCCAAGGGGGGCTGGCAAAAGCCACTGGCATAGCTGCAAGTGCTGTAACCCCACCTCGTCCTCTCAATTGCAACTGATGTCCTTTCCCCCCCACCCCCCAAAAAAGGAGTGGAGCATCCCTGTCCTCTATGAGATTTTCCTCCAATAGTGGCAAGTTGCAATTGCACTGAAATGATTTATTTCGGTGAAACATTAACAACCCTGGCAGAAAGAGAGGATAAGAAGCAGCCTCCGCCCCAGGGTCTTCCTACCCTACACGAGCAAAGCAGCCAAGAGGAAGCGAACATCTGCATTTTAGCAGTGGCCACAGAGACACGATGTCCCTCAAGACACTCTTATTCCTGAGTACTTTCACTCTGGATTTTTTTAAGGATATTTTATATGCCCGAAGTTGGAGGCAGAGAACGAGTGTCCGTGGGCAGAGGTGCCCCCTCCCTGCCTCGCTGGGCTGGCGTCACGCAGGACAGAGCAGCTCGGCTGCCAGCTCCAGCCTACGGAGAACCTCAACCGGAGCAGAGCTTAGGAGGATTTCTCCAAGAACAACTTCTGCCAGAGCTATGAGGCCACTGCCTAAAGCTTCAGGTACTCAAACGCGTGGCTGAGATTTGCCTGGAGTGCCCCCCCCTTGGAGAGGCTGGCAGCCCCGGCAGCGCGGTACCTTCAGCGGTATCTGCTGGCCTGCAGCCGGCTTGTCTCCGTGGCGGAGGAAGCAGACAGCAGCTCCTGTGCCCTCCAGCCCGGAGGAGGAGACCCTGCCTTCTCCTTCGCCCTGCCACCTTCTCCAGGTGTAGGATAAAAACAGTAATAACATCAGAAATGGGGTTTGGACAAAAAATGTGAGTACAGGACTACTGCGCTCCACAGCCCTTGCCACAGCATCACACAGATACAGGCAAATAACCCCTCTTCAAAAAGCAAAGATGCAGAACAGAAGAGACCTGAGGTCACAATGACTGCCGAAGAGGAGCTCATTTTCAGTTTTAAGTACTACTATAGATGAGCTGCTTTCCCTCTCCAAGTCTCAGCATTTCCATTTCTCCACTGGAAAAAAAAGTTCACCACTTGCTCAGTGAGCTGCTGCGGGTCTGGTGGGTTGTAGGTGCTGCAGCATACGAGCAATGAGACGTTTCAAACACTTTTCCCACCCAGGTGTGCTACAACAAGGACAGACTGGCCCAGCAGCCCGCGGCGTGTGGATAAAGCATTGCCTTGTGATGGTGCGGAGCCGCACAGGAGGGGATGGCACCGGCACAGGCACGGGCACGGGCATGAGCACGGGCACGGGCACCACACTTCTGTGCGGGAGCTCACAGCCAGCCACGCCGCAGGGCCAGGGCTGCCCCGGGGGTCTGAGCAGCCGAAGCGCCTTATCTGAGCACAGTTCCTCTGCAGGTGCTGAAAGACTGCAAGGTTTGCTGCACCCAGTTCTGCTCTGAGGACAGCACTCAGCCTGGAGTCCCAGCTCCCTGCAAAGCCCCAACAAGCCTGCTGGGCTCCTGTTGGCAGCTCTCAGGGAGCTCCCGTGCCGCTGGGATCATGCCCTCCTCCGGGGCTGCCCAGTGCCGAACCAGCACGGCAGAGCTCCCGTGCCAGCCGCACGCCAAAGGGCACCTGCGTGGAGGGGCTGCCTGCAAACAGGCCCCGGGCTGAGGGAGCACATCCAACCGAAACCAACCGATACCACGCCAGCTAGAGCCATCCGGAGAGGGGCTGGGGCTGGGGACCACGCAGCCGCAGAGCAAAGCAGGGACGGGAGCTCCAGCAGCCCGGCTGGGGCAGCGCAGCAAACGCCTCTGCTGCAGACTCTCCTGCGCCTGCACAACCATCACGAGCTCGCTACGGGGATGAAAAGCTGCACATCGTTTCCAGTCTCAGGCACATCCCTGCCAGAATTCATCCCACATTACTCCAAAGAGCAGAATACGGCAATGCCTAATAATGACGGTATCAACTGGCACCGCGGGACCGAAGGGCGCAGCCACGTGTGAAAGCGCTTGGCTCTGCACACAGAAGATATGTAATAAACGTCTGTTCCTCTGTTCACAAGGAGCTGGCAGCGCGCATGCGCGCACCAAAAGCAAGTTGTCATTTATCAAAAAAAGTGCAAATAAGTAATTTTCTTCCGTAATAGAAATTACTTTGCAGCCAGCTGCAGGAGAGGTCAGCAACACCCCTCTGAGCAGACGTGGCAAGCAGCGCTCAGGCATCAGCAAATGCCCCCGCTCTGGCACGAGCTGCCAAGGCCGGTGGGAGCAGAGAGCAGCATGCGGCAGCAAAGGACTCTCCTGGCTCCAAACTGTGGTGAAAAACACCGAGGGAGCAGTTCAGAAGCATTCTTCAGTTCACCTGACTTTAAAAAAAAAAATAAAAAATCAAAAGGCGGCAAAGAGCATTTCCAAGTGTGTCTTTGTATACTACTCTGTGTAAACGTGAATCCAATTAACTTCAAATTTAACTACTAATGAAATTATCTCATTTTGCTATCAGCTCAGCTCTCATCCATGGCAGTAATTAACCACTGGGGGTTGTCACTCCCAGACACATGACACGAGGACTTCCCCAAGCTCAGGTGCTTCAAACCCTTGCAGAATTCATTACCCTGACAGTGTGAAAACCCTTCACTTTCAATACCACAGGGCACCAACACGGTTTTTTCCCTTTATCTAACTGATTGCCAGCAACAGTATGAAAGAAATGAACCCACTAGAGAGGTAATTAATTACTGCAAAGGATACATTAGAAAATGCAGGGGGTTCAGGTGGTGGGGAGGGGGGGTACAGAGCCCCTTTGCCGCTGCAGTAGCGGGGCCGGTGATTTTCCTCTGCGAGACGCGTTGCGGGCTGCACTGAGGGGAACTGAGCCGTCACCCGCCGCTCCATGCTTACAGCAGACGTGAAATTGCCATCAGCTCGGGAGCGTGGTCAACGATTAGGCAGCACACTGGGTTAATGGGGTAATCCCACCTCTCCAGAGACAAAGGTTCAACACCAACAGGTCGCCAGTGTTGGAAAAGCCAGCCTGGCCGCGCTGGCGATCCCTGCGCGTGCTCGCTCTCATCGCAGGCATCGCTGCAAGGCGTTCGCTGGTCTGAAACAGCCGCCCAAGGCAGCGCGCACCTCACATCACGCCCAGCTCTGGGGTGCTCCACCAGCAGAGACCAGTGTCTGCCCGGGGCCCATCTCCCACACCCGCATGCTCTGCACCCCTGCCCAAACAGGGTCCCCCCCAGACCTGCCCACCTGCACACAGCACAGACTCCCCAGCTCCACGCAGGGGTTGCTGCCTCACCTGACTCTTCATGTCTTTCCAGAAAACAAACTCTTTTCAAATGCAGGTCTATGCTAAGTGGAGATGAAGAGGTGCCACCACACCGGCACGCTGTGACCTGCCCGCAGGATCGTGGCAGGAGCTTCCAGCACCGTCCCATTCGGTCTGCACATCTGCACCCCTCGCCCAGCAGCACGCGAGGCACCCCGACACTGGCTGTAGCAGGGACGCAGTGTAACGACCACGGCACTGCACCAGCAGAACGGGCAAACCCGTTCCAAAAGGCACACAAGTCGGATGGATTGGACTTGGCCGTCAGCTGCGCTCCCTCCGAAATGACCTCACGCAGTCTCCGAGATCCCGCAGCACGGTGGGAGAAGGACGGCGCCTGCCCCCTGCGGTCCGGTTCCTGTCCCTGGCACATGGCACTGCCTTCACCAGGCGCCTGCGAATGCCGGTAGCAGGGGAGGGGAGCTGCACTGGTGCTGCTCTGCCGCCAGGACCATCCTGCTGCCCCCAGCAGCCAGCACGCATCGTTCTCTCTATCGATGGGCTTTGGCAGCCCCCCACCGCGCCAGGCACCTGCTGCCCCAGAAGTGGGGCCAGGGATGCATTCGTTTAACACCAGAGAAAACAAAAACAAGTAATTGGCAGAGATGGTGTTTTGGGAGACACTTTGTCTCCGGGAAGCAAACCCAAATTTCCAGCCTATGTACTCAAATCTGTTAACAGAACTGACTTTTGTTCTGAAAAATCCAGCATCCACTTAGAAAACCACTTCCGTTGCCCAGTGAAGATTTTGACAATGCTGACCCTGTTGTTTCAATCATTATCCTAAAGAAAATGTTTTGGCCAGACGCACAACCCCGTTAGCAGGAGAAGGACCTGACAAGCTTCATCACCCGGCTCCTGCTCCCCCCGCCGCTGCCTGGGGACACGCATGTCACACCCAGGGTCTGCCCAGGGCAGCAGCACGGGGCAGCGGAGCACCCAAACCGGAGACGAGCGTGTCTTAAAAAAATCATCTAGTTTTATCGCACATGAAACACCGCTCCACGCTCAGCGCAACAGCAGTGCGGCACCGCCGTCATCACTCTCTCCGGTCCAGAGCCAGTGTGCACGTGCCCCGGCGTTGGGTCCAGCCTGAACGCAGCTTGGACTTTACACCCCGCCAATGCCCATGGGATCGCATCTCGCCCATTACACCGGGAATGGAGACGCCGCCGGCGCAGGACCCCAACGCACCGAAACGCCGGTGTTAATGAATAACTTCCCTCCTGTGCTCATCTAGCTCTATTTGTGGACATCAAACCTAGTGCGGCATGCTTACTGCGATGAGTTACCTCTCCTGCACCTAATTAGAGGCAGATAAAACAGTGGTAACACACAGATCACCTGTAATGATTTTGCTGACTCGATTATTCTTCTGACAATTAGCTCTGGCTGCCAAAGCCTCACAGGAATGTCAAAGTCTACTTCCTACAAAGCAGGTAATGTCACAGGTGTGACCATGAAATCAATAATGAGGCATAGCTCTTGCAGAGGGCATCCAGGTCAGATGGAACAGCCCTTAAATTAAACATTGATAAGCAGAACACAATTATCCATCATGTTTAAGTGCCTGCGTGAAATTAGCAGCCAGGGAATGGGAGCAGTGGGGGAAAGATTAGTGGAGGAGGTATTGAAATGCGCAGTGTCCACCGTGACTGGGGCTGCAAGGGCTTGTGACAGCAGCACCGTAACCTGCTATCAAAGCCATAAAATTCAGATTAAACACACTGCGCTGAAACAGGGGTTGTCGATGTGGGTCTATTTTTCTCCTCACCTGCAAGGCAGCAGCAGATGTCTGAGGAAGTCCAGAGATGCCCTTCATAGCAGGTGTCTTTCCTACTCTTTCCATTGACACAACTATGCTTTTAAAGAAGAGGCAGGCAGGGAAAAGAAAAAGGGAGGAAGAACAGTACTTTCTGGTAGAGCAGAAATGCAGGGGAGAAATACAAACAAATACTCCAGCCTGTTTTCTCTGCAGTTTCTAAGTGAGAGTCCTGCAGCTGCAGACTGCTCTGCCCTCAGCCTCGTCTCTTCTGGACAATCTCGTCTGGCTACCGCTGCATAAAACTCCCGTCCCTTCTTCCTCGCAGCCACGGAGCTCTTGCACCCTACAAACAACCTGATGGTCCAGCTTGTCACATACTTTTTAGGGTTGCCAGTATGAGAAGGCTTTGTCTGCAGACTTGAGCTGAGCTGCACCGTGTCATCCACCTTCACCTTCAAACTCTACCTGTGTCCCCTTCCCCTCCCGTGATGATGCAAGTTTAGAATTCCCCGGGTTGACCCCTCATTTAACGCACACAGACATGAATTATCGGAGGGGACGTCTGTGTGGCGACTAGGAAAAGATACTCTAGGTGGACAATGTCTCTCAAGAACCCACCTCTACTCTAATTCTTGTGTGACCAACAATTAGCCAGCTACTAAAATGCATCAGCATAATTTAACCTTTCCCTGGCTGTCAGCGAGTGAAACCTTCATGCCTCACAACCTTCCTCTTTGTCCAGCTCAGCGTGGGACAGCAGGCACACCGGCGGTCTGGGCGCAGCAAGGCATGGCATGGTCGGGTCTCAGGTGCCCAGCTACGTGCACGAAGGGATGTGGGGAGGCATGGGGAAGCGAGGGGAGGCACGGCAGCCAGCTGCAGAGGGTCCCCTGCACTCCGGGTGCACGGCACCACTGACTCCAGAGAGGATAACTCACCGCTGCTGGTGCTTCATCCATCAAGAGGGCACTGAGGGGAACGAAGGGCGGATGGAGGTGAGCACGAGAAGGATGAGACCTTGTGGGAGGACATGCGGCCGTCTGGAGGCATTTGATCAACACATCCATTAAATGCCTTCGCGGGGTCCTTCCCCTCCAACGCCCGCCTGCAGAACAGCGGAGGAGCAGCAGGGCACAAGCAGCTGCAGCCGGAGCAGGTTGCCTGGGGAAGGCTGCAGTCTGCCCGGCACAGCCTGCAAGTCCCACACAGGCGCTCGATCCCGCACAGTCCGTGTGCCTAAAACCTGCGAACACCTCTCTGCGGCTGAGGAGCACAGTTGGTCCCAAGGGAGGGGGTGAACAGGCAGACGCGGGGACACCCCGCTGCAGGACCAACGCACCCGGCCTTTGCTCAAGCATGGTGATGCGCGGGAAAAGCATGCTCTGATGTTGTATCAGTGCAGGAAAATGGAGTTCAGCAGCACTGGGCAACCACGTGGCTTCCTTAGGTCGACAAGCCGTGAGCTGCAGGTCGAGGGTGCCACGGCAGGCGTGATGCCAGCGTGGCAGGACCGACGCAGGAGCTGAGCGCCGCACAAAGCGGGGTGCTGGCTGGCGTGTCTCGCCCGTCCCTGCCAGCGCCGCTCCGCCCCATCAGTGGTGGGGGTACCCGTGCTGTTGTAGCCCCTCGCTGAAAGCCACTGTGGGCTCTAGCCAGCTCTCCCAGTTCTCTTGATTCAACATCGGCAGCATTGGCCCATCAAATAGAATCAGGGGATGAAAAAAGAAGAGGAAAGCAAAGCGTGCACGGGCAGGCAGACAAGCCGGCACGCCTAGCTGCATGGCTCAGCGCAGGGGCACGCCAGGCACGCACTGGCATCCTCCAGCACATGGCAAGGACGACACGGCAGACCGTGCCCATCAGGTGCACCTTTATGCCAGAGCCAGCCAAGACCTTTTGTCATGAAATCTTTTTATTAAGTGATAGAAATGCCAAAAATTTTTAAATTGTGAGAACCTGGAGTTTGTGCAAGCAGAGAGGCTGTGGATTTGGGCATTTTAACTCCAAAAGCTTTTGGGAAAGTTTTTGACGATGTTAGAACATTTGATTTTCCTTAAAAAAAAAAATTAAAAAATCTCATCTTCAAGTGTGGAGGGACTTTGCTATGTAAACTGTAAGCTACTGAGGACAGATACAAAAAGTGGTCCAGATAAAAACAAGGAGTGCACACTGTTCTGGTCTGTTTTTATCTTGTTTACTACTTTCAGTTGTTAAACTTTCCTCAGATCTGGGGTTTTTTCTAACAGGAAATAGACCTGAAAAAAATCAAAATCTTGAATTTGTTCACAGGGCAGGAAAACGCATTCCCCTCCCCCAGTCTAACTTTGAGTACGGCTCAGCATACGCCGGCAGCCACAGAGTCCACAGGGCTCTGCCACAGCCACGGGAGGTTGGACTCTGCGTGTGCTCAGCCCAGGACGGGGACCCCAAAAAGGGCTACGGGGGCACAAGGACCTGGCAACCCGAACTCAGGTGAGCCACTGGCTGCAGGTCCAGGCTCAGTCCCCCCACCAGTGCAGAGGAGAAGCATCTCCCCGCACCCCAGGTTTCGGGAGCGGGGGAAGGCAGCTCGTCCTGGCCCCGACAGGGCAGGGTCGGGGGGGGGGGGTGGGGGCGGGGGGGAATGAGATATGAAAGATGAGACCGCCGCGTACTTATCACTGAAATTGATGGAGATATTCAAACAAGTTTTGGGTCTGGTCACACCTTCTCTTTATACGGAGATGAAGTGTAAAGATGAGAACTGTCATCCCCCTGCCCCAGGTGACAGCAAGGAGGGCACAGGAACTTGGCTGAAAACAGCCCGAAACGGGCACGTCTCCCTGTTTGCATTTGCACGGCTCATAATAACAAGATGGGAAGCGGACACGTTGCAGACAATTAGCATGTAGGAACTGATGAAGCAGCGTGAGGGAAGCCAAGCCAGCTTGCACGGGCTCTGGAAGGAAAACCGACCAGGAAAAAGCAGCCTGGAAGCAGGGATGCACAAGGGTGCGCATGGGACGGAGACAGACACAGGCTTCTCCTCCAGCTCTGGTCATACCACTGGTGCCAATTATACCGATCTGCAGTTTTCACTGTTTCGAAAGGGATTCACCGCACATCAAGTGCTCTGCTCGGCAATCTGCGTTAGTTTGGAAATGACATCAAGTGTTGCCTTCAAAAGCAAAAAACCCCATGTGTCTACTTATCTGAGAGACCAGTTAGCCTCCTCCTGTCAAAGAGACATGTTAAAAGGGAAGAGAAAAGAAATCTCACATAAAAATAATGGGCTTACCACCATGGCAGATCTTAGCCTAGAAAATATTATTTTTTGGACAAGTGCAGTTCATTGTGCAGTGTATTTTACAAGTGGCAATGAAATGAAACTTTACTTTAAAATAGAAATAATAAAACCAAATAAATGCAAAAAAAAAAATCTCAAAAAAAAAAATCCCACAACAAAACACCTCTTCCTACTGAAATCCAGAAAGTGCCAGGCTGGCTGTTTTTCTGCTGCTGTGTAACATGCTTCTGCATTTCACATCCCCTTGTATCTCAGGTCCAAATGGCCCTTAAACACCTCAGAACCACTACCAAATTAAAGATGGGGGTTTTTTTCATCCCATTATTTCTAAAATGTACTCCAGCCAGCACACTACATGCAATGAATGAAAGAACTAGGAGAATTAAACCACGCAATGAAACAGTTTTCTGACGAATAAAGCTATGGAAATTTTAGGCTCCATTTACTTCTCAATCTAATTTTGCCCTCCAATGCACATTATGTCTGAAATGGGATCTCATGTGGTTTGATCAGTGCTCTTAACGCATGCAGAAGCAACATATTCCCTTTATTGTTGTTTCCTTTCTGCAGCACAGCAATACTTCTAATAAGAGCAGCACAGCAGGCTCTGTGAGACCGTCGCTACAGTAATCACTGTGCTGCTGGAAAGCGGCAAGATGACCAAGAGGATCGGCAGCTCGAAAAGTTTGTGGTCTGAGGGACCCCTGCTCCTACAAATGCAGAGCCAGTTGGTCAACACGTGACAAAAATTGTGAGAGTGACGGATTTATCACAAGATGTTTAAATAAAGTAATTTTTCCCTTTTGTTTCTTTTCCAGTGCTTGAATTTTTGCACCCGCCCAGAAGCTATTTTCTAGCCTCTCTTTGCAACCAAGCTAATACCACTTTGTGAAGAATTACAAATTGCTGTAACAGGAATCCAAACACTGGAGCTACAAGAAAAAAACTGCCATGAGCTACAGGATGAAAACAACAGCACTGGCAGCATTTTACTGTGGAGCCGTGGATGCGCCTGAAAACTAACGGATATGTATGGAGAGAGGTGGCCTCCAACTTCTCACTCTTCAAGAAACGACAGCCCAGCACATTTTCAATCCTCCCCTGCAGCTTCACGCCTGTTTAGCAAATATTTAGCAGTTAATAAAAGGGACACGCATCTCGGAGCCAGCCTGAGGAGGGTCAGCCCGGGAGCTGCCCCGAGGACGAGGAGCTGCCCACAGGGCAGAGCACAAGGCATTAGGGCTGAGACCTGCCCCAAAGACCCCCCCGTCCCAGGGCAGTTCGGACGCAGCAGCGCACCCGGGCAGCTCCCCTGCCCCGACCAGGCAGAGCATCTCCAGCGGTGCGCAGGGCCGGGCAGCACCCCCCCTCC
>VXBL01010545.1:169281-186781 GCA_013400195.1 Aramus guarauna
CCAGCATGGGACTGAGCCGGGCCAGGATGCAATTGGTCTGCCTGTAGTGGCTAGTGTAGGCAGGTCAGGCAGCACAGGACACAATTCTGCTCAGCAGTGAACAGCTACCAGACCTGTTCAAGACTACATCAGTGCCTGGGAACAGTTTGTGTCCGTATTCCGTCTTTATGACAATATTAACAAGGACAGAAGGAGCAAAAGCAAGACCTCTGTTTAGCACCAAAAACCAGATTTGCTGCCAAAGGGAGTCTCATCCACATCCCCCAACAGCCCACTCCTCTTACGGACTTTGCAATTGCTGCAGCAGCATCTATGGGCTTCCAGCCCCCGCGTCCTCCTGCAGATCCTCAAGCCCCAACAGTCCAGGACCAGCCCTTCCTTCCATGGAGGATGGTCACCTCTGGAGAGGCCATCAGGTCGGGACCCACCACTGCTGGAAACGAAAGCTGCTGGGGATGAGATAACCCATATATGTTCCCTCTTTAGAGGAATATTGCTGATGCACAAGCCCTTTTTTAGGAGTTAGTGCTCAAAAAAAGGAACAGTGTCATCACAGGGCTGAGCTCAAGGAATTCAGATGGTTGTAAACTCAGTGGGACCCCAATTCTCCTTTTGTGTCCTCACTGAATTCACTTTTCAGCCACCTCTGTGTGAAAATCCCAAGTCAGGTGTCAAGTCCGAGGCAGCACAGGCAGTCTCTGTCCCTGCTGATTCTCAGGGGATTTCCACAGGCGATATTCCTCACTGTTGGTAGCTGTGCCAGTTTCATCAAGCAGCTCAAAACCAGGCAACTTTTATTTTGAAGAAATGCCAGTGTCATTTTCTTTTTTCCATTGTATTTTGCTTTTTGCATTTTCTTTTTTTTTTTTTATTACAGTTTAACATTTTTATGAGAATTGACATCAAAACCCAAAATTCACACATTTTTGGCCTGATGTAATACGAAGCCATAAAGAAACAATTGTCCATTACAAAAAAAAACCCTGAATGGGTTTATAAAATCCCTATTCATACATAACACAGAGTTTCCCAGGGCCAGAACTACAAGAAGAGCTCTTTCAGAAAAGATGGTAGAGGAAATAGGAGGAAGGTTCCTTCCTACTCTGCATGTTCCCCTTCTCCTCTCGGAAGCACCTCCACTGCTGAGCAGCCGGAGGAGCATTGCCCGCCTGGAGAGCGAGCATCCTCGGGGCCTGCTCTGCACCATCCAGCGGTGCACAGAGCCCTCACGTTGGCTCCGCTTGACCATGCCCTCCGCTCGCTTCCCAAACTGCCGCTCCGACAACTCACCGTTCCTGGTGTAGATAACCTAAATCTCCCAACTGGTCAGGTATCAGATGAGAAGTAACTCCTATTTGGCCAGCTAAGGTCTCCTGTTACGGGTGGTGTAGTAAGTGCGGAGGCGTCTTCCACCACTGTCAAGAAAACAATTGCCTCGTCCTAGAAACGGAACCTGTAGCCCGACCCAGACTGCACCAGACTTCATTTTTGTGCCATACATATGCACAGACGCCCACACGCCCCTCTGCCCACCTGGAAATACCATTTTGGTGGCTTCAGACACTCTCAGATGTTTTGTTAGCGTTGCAGGCCAAAAAACGCCAATTTAGGAAGCATTTATGCTAACCGGAGTGCTTTCCTTCCTATTTTTTTTTTTTACTATTATTTCCAATTTGGAGATCCGAGACAGATTTACGGCGTTTCTCTGGCTGCGAAAAATGCCGTCTGTGGACTGAACGGGCCGTCGATGCCCTGCAGCAGCGAGGCGGCGAGCTGCCCTGCCAGCCCTGCGCACCCGACGCCCCGGCTGCCGCGGCGGTGGCACGGCCGTGGGTGAGCGTGCCCAGCGTGAGCGTGAGACACCAGTGGGACACGCTGCGGGTGCAGCCGGCAAGGCGTTTTCCACCCACCTGTGCAGAGCTGGTTGGATGCCCAGTGTTTTTCAGGACGTTTTGAAGCGGGGTGAACACGAAACGGGGATGCTCAGCTCGTTTCAGAACAAGCCCCAGCCCTGCCGCAATCAGGACCAGCACGGGGGCCCCAGAACCCTCTTGTCTTAATCCTCCTGCCATGGCTGTTCCATTTAAAATTGTATTTATTATCCATACCACAGCGGTATTGGGGGCAGGGGGAAACAGATTTAATTAATTAGAGATTGCAAAATCCTTAAGTAAAAGATGCTATGTAAATGCAAATTGTTATTATACATGCTTTGCACCAAAACATGTTTACCATAGTTAAATTCAACATTTAAATCCACAGCCAAACTCCCAGCAGAGTCAGGCTGTACATCATCAAAAGAGGCAGTTAATAGCCTGGGTCTTAGTGGGGTACAAGTGGCCTCGTTTGCTTTCTCAAATGCGCTTGTTCTTTTTTAATGGCAAGATAAGAATTCATAAAAATGGAAAAATTCAACAGTGTTTCAGTTAGACTCTGTCCTGTCATTAAAAATGACACTTTTGTTTTTCAGATTGGCTGCCTTTCCACGGGAGTTTATGTGGCCTTTTTTCAAGTCTTTAACATGACAGGCCCTATTGGGAGTGACGAATAGATTATTGGAAAATGCATCTGCACTTTTATCTATTAAATGTAGAGACTAAGCTGTAAATCTAGCATTATGCTGCACTAGAAACCAGCCATCTACCAACAACGATTTGCACTTCAAAACAGTCCCACAGAAATTAAAGTATAATTTGGTGATAATGTTTAAAGACTGATGAACTTTTCCACGTAGAGACAGATTATATGACCAAAACATAATGGCCTCAGAAGAAGACTTTTTATTACTGCCATTACAATTGGACAACAAAAAAAACCCCAAAAAACCACCACCACCACCAACAAAAAAACCCAACAAAGCACTTTTCCAGAAGAAAAGGCAATTTCAACAAAACCAAACCTTTTCTTTACTTTCTTCAAACTGTGTTAATTTTAAGGAAAAAAAAAAAAAGGGGGAAAAAAGGAAGAAGGAATTGTGAAAACGTTACATTACTCTTATTTCAGAAGGTTGGAAGGGGAGGTAGAAACTGTTCTCTTTGAAACTCCTTTTCATTAAAAAAAGTCAGTATTTTAAATTTGAAATCAAAATAATTGAAATCTTTTCATTCAGCTAGTGAAAACACAGCTGTAAAACCGCCGCTTACCAATATTTCAGCAGACATCAGCTGGACAGAAATTGCCCTCAGGACCCTGTTCATGCCCTCCTCGCTCCCCGCGGGGCAGGTCCATCCCACCCATGCAGGTCTCGCTTAGGCTAAGTGCTCCGCGTTCCCTCCATAGTCATTGGAAAGAAACCAGCGCCCTCTCATGAGGATCCTTAACGTCGTATGACCAGCCACTGACACTCTAAACAGTGAGAAATCAGTGAAGAGAGTCCACTGCTACGTCACTCTTAAAATGTGAAGTAACAGATTCACTTAAGGGCCAAATAGTGTTTCCTAATGAAACCAGGTTCTTTCACTGTGTTCAGCAAGACCTGGGTTTAGATGTAAATTCACAACGATAAACAAACTACAGCTGTAGAATCAACTACATACAAGGTTTTCACATTAATTTTTTTTTACTACAGCAATACACAAATCGAAATAAATGCTCCCCCCCTCCAGGAATCACCCACGACAGATTTCACAACGCATTTCCCAGCATTATTAAAGCACTTCTGCACTTCACATTAATGAAATGTTGACCCTGTACCACATTTTTGCATCTGTAAAGCAATAGTTGTCTTCACTGTGAACATCAGGTGTGCAAGAAAGAGTGAGAAGTCCTATTTTGCTACATATTCCTCAAAGGCATGCATTGGGACCCTTGGTTTTGGTTTTGAATTTTACATTCTTGTTTCCATTTGACACAAAAAGTAGTCAGTTGTCCCAGATCATCATCAAAAATGGTCTATAAAGGACAGATCAAATAAAGTCTTTGGACAAGAGAGAAGTAGCCCTTTCTTGGCTCCTTTTAGCACCAGTTCCAGAGAGCACACTGGTGCTAAAGAAAGAAGAGCACTGTTCATTAGTGAAGCTTCTGTCTTCAGCCTGGCGATAGCAGGAGAAGGCAAACCTTGGAGAGAGGCGCTGACTCGGTTCTGATGGGGGACGAGCGCGTGGAATCCATCCAAGATGTGGTGAAGAAAGGCAGTGTTTCCTTTGAGGTCCACCCAGACCTTCACCAAAGGGTTCAGCCCCTGACCATTTCCCACCTTGCCTGTCCACACTGGTTAAATACTCTACCTGGATGTACACACCTCACCACACACTACTCCTGCAGCTTCTTACCAAGACTAAACTCTTGATTCCTCTGCTGTACCCCTAAGACACTTAATTTCCAAAGACATAAAAAGAAATAAGCCAGATTCCAAGCTGCTTAGACAACCCCAATGTCCCTTCTTCTCCTGATACTCTCCCAGCCATTCCCAGAGGGACACAGCCCTTACAGTGTTCATCGGAGAGCTTTGGTTGGGTCGGGAATCCCAGGGAAATCTTCTGAGAGCTCGTTATCTTTGCTGAGTGGGTACAGAGCCAAGGATGGGGAAGGACAGAAGAAAAGGAAAAAGGAGAAAAAGAGGCCAAACAAAATGAAACGAGGGGAAGCAAAACATTCATTTTTTCTTCCATGTTTTGCGGTGATCTTTGAGGTCCCTTCCAACCCAAACCATTCTATGATTCTATGAAACACGTGTACAGAGCAAAGTGAACGGATGAGAAAGCTTCCTCACCCACCTACTCCACTGTCAGGCACACCCCAGTACAGGCAGACCCCCAGCAGGTCCCAGCGGTCCCAGCTCCATGAATTGCTTGTGGGGTGGCACTGTCCTAGAGCCACCCTGGGCACAATCACACCAAAGAAACAATGACACACCACTCCTCTCAGAGTAACTGAGGTTAGAAAGTAACTCTGGAGTTCATCTAGTCCAACTCTTTTGCTCAGAGCAGGGTCATCTAAAGCAGGATGCTCAGGACTCATCGAATCGGGGTTTGAACATCTCCAACAACAGATACTCCACAGCCTCTCTGACCAACCTGTGCCAGTGTTGACCACCCTCACAGCAGAAAGGTTTCCTCTTGTGCAAGAGGAGTTTTCCGTGTTTCAGGTTGTGCCTGTGGCCTCCTGCCCAGTCACTGAGCATCACTGAGAAGAGAGTGCTTCCATTCGCTCTGCTCGCCCTCCATCACGTATAGATGCATGCAGGGAAGTCTCCTTCTCCAAGCCCCCTCTTCCCCAGTGCAAATGCTCCCAGCTCAAGCAGGGCACACCATCACCACTTCTAAGCTTCTATATGGAGTTTCTGGCTCCCTTCTCTGCATCCTTCTGCACAAACCACTGCATCTGCTGCCTGCTGCATCTGCTGCCTGCTGCATCTGCTGCCTGCTCCTGCTCTTGCTCTCAGCTGGGTGCACTCTGGTCCTGCAGCTTGCATAGGACCCCTCCTTACCATCAGCTCAAAAAGAGCTTCACCCTCCCTAATCAGGAGAGAGCTGGAGATCAAAGCACCCTTTCATCAGGATTATCGTGATCAAGTGTGTTGTAAGACCCCCTAACTTGGGTTATGCAAAAAGTAGACCTCTAATCCAAACTCCAGGCGTAAGCTCCAGTGTGTGGAGACAGGAAGGCATCTCCAGACTCCACTACCCACAGGATGGTGTCCAGCGTTGCTCAGATGAATCCTTCTCCACCCATAGGCTGAGAAGGACCTGTAGCCGTCCTTCTGGAGGTCATCTGCACCCTACATGCCACTTATTTTCTTGTTAAAAATACAAGAGGTTCTTTCAGACTGCATTGAGCTAAATGCTAAATATTATCAGTGTTTAATCCTGGCAAGAGATCAGCCTGGGATTTTAGAGGAGCAGCTCTTCTCCTCCTTGCTGTGGAAGGCATCAGAATCCACACTGGCTGCAAACACGGAACTGCTCAGGGACGATCCATTTCTGGCAAGGTTCCCAGTCCAGCTGCCTTGTCACCATCTCGTGCCTAGCTTCAGAAGTGACCAACAATATCTGCCATTCAGCAAAACATGCAAAACTGCGGCTCGTAACTTGCAGTCACAGCACGATGGGATGAATGAAGCAGGCTGAAGAGTCAGGCAATGGGCTTCCCCTGTGAGACTGGGCACTCCTACCATCACACACACTGAGAGAGGGCAGCGCAGGACTGTACGTAACAGCAGAACAGTAGCAAGAAATGACTTGTCTTTTAACATGCATTTATCCCATTTTCACATTTTCATTTCCTAACTACAAAAATTTGACAAAATACGCAGGAATACAGAAGGTTAAACTTATTGCTGTTACCTGCATTAGACACAGACCTGCGCCACCCATGAAAAAATAACTACCTGGCATAATAGATGACATCGAAGGTGCTAGATGCATCCACACTAAGGAAAAACATCTTTCCAGGAGTGGAGGAGTCTGCTCAGCCAGATGCATTTAGCCGGCTTGCTCTACGTTCCGTTTAGGCTGAAGCCTGGGATCAATTATGGCTGGTGGCTGAGTCCAGCAACGCCAGCCACAGCAGACACTCCAAGCTGACGGCCAGTGAGAATGTCTCTCCTTCCCCATCCCTCCCAATGAGGAGCTGACCCTGCTCCTGGTTTTGTTCTGTTTCTTTCTCACCTTTTTATGTGCATTCAAAATGTGCAGGAAATCCAATGTGTTTGGCTCTACGGGACCATTGTCTCCAAGGCTGACCCCATGAAGGAGCACATAAGTTACACTCCTTCTATGGTGTGGTTACAAGGTTGAGTGTGGAGGATAAGCAATAACCTCTCCGCATTTGGCAGAGTCTCGGTCTCTCCCTGCACGAGTGTGTAAGCTGCGAAGCGCACTGCAGCCGGTACTGCATCAGTACAGCTGCAACAGGACACGCTCATCCGGCTGGAAGCCAGCGCGTCTGAGAGCGAGGAAGAGCGGGCAAGCACAGGGGGCAAAGCTGCGACGGAGATGTCCCGGCATGGGAGAAGACCAGGATCCCCCACTCCAGCCCCTGCCAGAGGAACAAAACCGAAGCCCACTGCCAAGGCTTCCTCTGCGCTGGCCCTTTCAGCAGAGCGATGCAGAGCTCACGCCAGACCCCACTGCCGTGCGAAGCACCTTCCCGGCCCCGCGTGAGGCTGGCCGACAGGCGCTCCTGGCTCTGCTAATGCAAACTGACTCTGCAGCCAGCTGCAGCCGGCGCTGCCGCGGGTCTGTCAATCTGCCCCCGGCACCGTGCCGCAGAGCCGCGCGAAGGTGTCAATTTAGCACGACTTTGTCCTCTCAAAGTGATACCGACCACGCTGAAATCAGTAAGCTGGAGCTGGGAAAATGCATCTGCAGGTAATTAGTAACAGTCACGGGCTGCTTGGAAACTGCTGACTACAGCAGTAATGAGCTGGGCACATGTCATTGGCTTGTAAACGGAGAGAGCACTTATGGACCGTGGCAGCAAGCAGTAAGGGAAGGGGGTTTTTCCAACTTAATATTTAACGTGGCATAAAAACGATGGAGAGAAATCGAGTAGTTCTCTAATCAGAGCTTTGGCTGGTGGTCCATAACACAGTGGAGTTGGTGGACGAAGCAGTACTGAGAACTGTCACTAAATCTTTCCTTAGACGTATTCTAGCAGCAAGTACTGGTACGAATGCCAAGGTCCTTTCATCCTCAAGAAATATCGCAAATGTTTTGATCTACCAGTTTGCTAAGAAACAGAAATCTTACACCTGCCAGGAACTGCACAGAGGATCTTTTGCATCTCAACCCTCAGCATTGATTTGCCACCCACACCGCAGCCCAGCAGCAAGAACAGTGTGACCATAATCCACTGAAGACCTTTGTTCTCAGCTTTATTTGCATTAAATTCTTTCATGGTCAGTCTTACAGACTTAAGACTGACAAAATGAACTAGACATAGGTCTCTTTACATATGGCAGCCCAGAAAGTCTCCAGACTTTCTCATAAAAACTCATTAATCTTGAAAGGCAGATACCAGCTTTCAAAAGGACATTAGTGTTCTCAGCACAAAACCCTTGATATATGTCATATTTCAAGTTATTTACCCCAGAAATGGGGTCTTTCAGCCCCATGCCCACCGATAGCACCCTCTCTGTCCCAGCGCCATGCAACGACACATTCACAGCTCTGTTTCGCACACACCACAGGAGTTCCTGATACAAACCACATTTCCCACCAACAGACTCTTCTGGATACAACAACTCACCCATGTTTTAAGCACTTCTTGGTCCCATGACAGTGAAGCTGTTACAAAAGTGTTCATAATCTGTAATGTCAACTGAGGAGTGAGGTCAACCTCTCAAGCCATTAGCATCACCAGGCACAGACTATGGACATTTTTCGGCTTTATCCAGCCCCCTCTCACCTTTACACCTAGCACGACTGAAACAAGTTTCCCCCAAGGCTTTCAGTCCCGGGCTCTCAATTTGCTTGGACGCATCACAGGACAGCAAGAGTGGAAACACTCAAAAAAGGGAGAAGAAATTAAAGCAACACAACTCTCTGAATCCCAAGAAAAGACTGGAGGTCAGGTTGGCCACTCCTCCTCCAACAGGAGCAGTTCACAGGAGAAATGCCATCACGGATCTGCAGGGCTCGGGGTCTTGCCTGCCAGACAAGGGGTCGAGGTCCAGGAGCTGGCTCTGACAGGACTTCTCTTGTGAGTCCATGCCTGACCACCAAAGTGGGGCTGATACAAAGCCAACCTTCTTCCAAGTGTTGCCTGCCCTATCTACTGCCCACCACTGCCCACCCAACCCAGCTCAGGAACACTAAACCACTGAGTTTTACCATAGCTTTGGGCAGACCACAGACAGCAAAAATGTTGCCAGAAGGCAG
The DNA here is from genome assembly GCA_013400195.1 of Aramus guarauna. Lineage (NCBI taxonomy): Eukaryota > Metazoa > Chordata > Aves > Gruiformes > Aramidae > Aramus > Aramus guarauna. The sequence continues at coordinate 178,104 of VXBL01010545.1, forward strand.
AGTCCATGACGTGTTAGTAAATGTTTATTTGACCTCGTGCTCATAACCACCATTGCGTATCATTGCCCAGTTCCTCATCATTTTCAGTGACATCTACTAGAGACAGAAGGCCAGTAGCAATATGCAGCTTTTGATTACAAGTGAAAAAGGACCAATAAATGTGTCTCTTCTTCTGAATCCCCTGTCCTACCAATGAAACGGGGTCGGAAAACAGGTGTGACTGAAAAAGTGAGTTAATTCTTGGGAGAAAATGGAGAAGTCTGTCCAGAGCTATGGTGAGAAATGCATCACCAAGTGCGCTGTAATGTACATGCCTTGTACGTTACAAAGTATGGCTGGCCGCTTAAATCCTTCTGCTCCCGACAGTCTGCACATCCCCTCTGCTCGCTGGAGAGCCTCGGGGCAGAGAGCACAGCTCGGTCTATCGCATACGCCCAGCGCTACAGGGCCCAGATCATGCTGGGGGCTTCTGGGCGCTCCCAGAGCACGAGCAGCACAGAACAGTGTCGTGGGTGTTAGGAAAGGACAAGGGACGATAACAGACAATCTTCTCCAAAAACACATTAGAAGGCAGAGGTTTTAAAAGGGTTTTGATATGCTCGTGTAAATCTAAGTTTTATGAATGCAGGTGTTAGAAAACTCTACAGCAATATCAAATTAAAGATATAAATACCTACTGCCTTGTAGAACGTGTTCTGTTATAGCTCTCACCCTGTCACATTTAAGACCAACGGCAGGTTTTTTCTAGGCTTGCGACTCATAAAGTCTGCTCCACGTTTTTGATGAGAACTATTAAATTTAACATTTGGAACTTTTGATCATGTGCAGGTAATGTCACAGGGAAAACCCACACAAAATCTGTAACGAGCTCCACAGCAGCACTTCTGTAGTCAGTTTTGCTCTAACAAACGTGATCAATCAGCTCACCAAACACTAGGGAAGGAGGAATGTAAGAAGTGTGAGAAGTGCTTGAACCAGTGTAAAAGAGCAAGCTCTGCTGAAGTATCAAATTAAACAACAGCTTTTGGCGGAACTTGAGTTTGACCAGGTGCACATCTTGGATAGGCAGTTCTTTAGAAGCAGACAGAAGCAAGGAAGCCCTCAGCCTCTCTGTCATCATCTTGCCTCCGTAACTTTCACTCCTTGATAACGCAGCTCAGTAACTTGCTGCAATTCTGCTTCCCCCTCAAGGCACGGCTGCCATCAGTTCCCATCCCGCACTGCAAGTTGCGGATGCTCCCGGGTGGGAGAGCCCCAGAGAGCTTGTAACTCGCACGTCACGGGGCGTGGACTTGGACGAGCAAGAGACAAACAGAAGATGAATGAAGGGCAAGAGGACACCATGCAGCCTGGGTCTTTTGCAACAAGCAGTGGGCTTCAAAGAAAGATGCGGGGAGCTCTGTAGCAAACAATGACAGAATAATTTGCCTTAGGAGACATTTCTCTTTAACTTCCACAGGCTGTATGGGTGGCTCATGACCCCAAACATGACAGTTCATGTTCTCTCCCTACCTGTTGTAAGCCACAAATATCAAAAAATGCTTCTCTTTACCCATTCATCCACCCCTAGACACCTCTCTTGTCTGTGAATCTACCTCTTGAACCACCCACCCATTACCTGACAGTCACTTCAATGAGTGTCTCCCCTCCCACTTTGAAGTAAACGTGGATTTCATTACGGTTCATGAAACACCCTAATTTCATTTGAATATTCCTAAACTTTTGGCAAGAAGAGCTATATTGGCTTGAAATAATTTTGTAAAAACATTTGTTTTCAGAGCTGCTCTCCTGTTAGATAAGATTAGAGTGCTTTCAAGATACAATATTACTATATTAAAACCAGTATCGCCTTCCATTTTAGCAACAAAATAAACAAGTACATCCAATCTTTGGCAAAACAGAGAAAAGCCAGTGTTGAAATCTGCACAGGTTAGGCACAAGGACAGAAGAAATACACAGAGGTAACGCGCATGAGAAACACAGAGCCTTAAATTTTAAAACCCCTTTTTTCTGATTCCCACAATTGCTTTGGGATGTCATCATTTTCTTACCACTTGGGCAATCTCCTGCCAAGCGATGTGGTCAGTCCCAAACAACTAGATGACCAAAGCATTTACCAAATTCTATCTGTTCCTTAACTCTCACCCTGTGCCTGCCACATAAATGCAGATGGTGCTGCATTCCTTGGACAAACAACATTTGCTTTTCACTTAAACACTCGGCACGATTACAGTTCCACAAATGGTATAAAACACGAGCATTTGTAGGGGACAAAAGCATCCAAAATTCAAGCTGGTTTGAACTGTCATAGAACCCCATCCAGCCACACATGCCAGGCACCTCTACGAAAAACAAGCCACAAAGCCCAGAAGCAGAGGCAAGCATTCTGCTTTTCTGTTACATCTTGGTATTCAGGATGCAGGTTTGGGGTGGAGGGGCAAATCCCTTCCTGGACAAGAGGGGCGGATGCTGCGTCTGTTGGCTACTGATTTATGCAAGCCATGCACCTGGCTTGCAACAGAGCTGCTATGAAATTGCAGTTAAAAGGAGACTTTTTGAGCAAATGACTCACATCCAACACAACTCCTCCATAAAGGGCATCACCCTGCCATGTGCACGCACACACTGCACACCACTTGTCACACTTACCTGTGACAATAGGATACGACTGAGGCCCGGGAACGCTCGCTCCCAAATCTGCAGAAGTAGGGCTGGTTATATTTGCCTTCATGTCATCTAATCCACCAGCTAATGATGCCATGGCTGAGTATTCGGTTGCCTGGAGAAAGAAACAAAAGGCATTTTAGCGATAATAAATTTACTATTCAAGCGCTTTTGCCTGCGTGACAAAAAGTAGATGCAGTACAGAACTCAAAAATCCTTTCTTCAGTCAGTTTTAAAGGCAATACCCATTACACGGGGCTGCTAAGCATTCAAAATGCTCAATAAGCGGGTGTGTGTTTATCACTGATGTTGTTGGAGAACACCAAAATGGGCTTTTTTTATAAAACCGAAGCCAAACTCATCAATGTGTAACAAGGCTTTCCTTACAGAGGAAATTTTGTAGAGAAGCAGGGGCTGTAACTGCTGAGTGCAAGTCACTTGTTAGAGAAAAACGCTGGTGCCAGTGAACCTGAACTCTCCTTATTTCAGCGGTGGCCCTTGAAGAGGCACCCGCTAACGGGGAGGTGGGAACAGGGTGTCCCACTGCCCCCGCTCTGGGAACGCTGCGTTTCCTGACCTGCACCTAAAGAAAAGCGTTTGCTTAATGGATGGATTTGTACCCAACTGTTTCTAAACCCACATTATTTAAAAACGAATCACCTGACTGTTGTAAGGATGTGCTCTCATCTCATGGGAATTTTTTGATCTCATTAGCTGAAGCTCCGGTAAATGAGCTCAGGTCCTCAGAAATCAGACTGCTTCTGCCCTATAGCCCTGTGAAAGTTCATGTAGCCACAGCAATCTACAGCACGTGAGGCCAACCCATAGTCCAGAACAACTTCCACGTACGGGGCAGGAAGCTTATCCTCATTTGCCTTTTCCCATGATTTCTTGTTGTCGGGATCATTCACACAAAANCTGTTGCTATTTGCACTTTCAGTTTTAACCCCTTGTGTCTGAGATCATAATCATGCCTGTAACAACCGAGTGAAGAACAGCAATGGGAACAGATAAACCGAAGAACAACCACCCCGATGCGGATCCCCCCTGTATTTCTGCACACTAAGTTAATGCTGAAGCTGCCCAGAGCCGCAGTGACGTAGGGCAGCCCTGGCCCCTGAGGGTTTTGTAAGCCACCAAATCAAAAATTTGGCTTTTTTTTCTGGTCTAAGAGAACACATCTTCCTCCCTCTTTTGCAAGTTTCTTGGAAGTGCCTGAGAACCCAGCACACAATCTGGTATTTGCCACGAGCTCAGCACTTTGGATCAGAGGTACCTGGTTGTGTCTGTGCTGCACAGCTCTGACTCAGACAGAAGTTAATTTACGTGGATAACCCTGAATTAGCAGGCCTGCGTTAATACACGTTTCTTCTGAGGATGGAACCTGCGTGAGGCACGAGTGTCACCCTGAAGGATCTCCCATACACACCTCTTGCCGATGAGCGTGTCAAATGCCTTTTTCCAGTGACTGCTCAGCTGCTGGCCACCCTGTCCCTTCACCCGGCCCATGGATCGGCACTACGGGGTCCTCTGGACCACAGGCTTCTCAGCAAGGACCCGTCTCCTACGCTCCTCCCTAACCTTTGCATTAAACTTGTCCTATTCCTCAGCCCTTTCAGCTTATTTCTCCTCCAACACCCCCCGTGCCCTCACACCTCCCTTCCCGCGCCCAGCTCCTTTCTTCTACCACCACTGCCCCGAAGACGCGCACACCCGCACCTCTGCTTCTGCACCTTGGGAGGACAGCCCCTGGAGCACCCTCCTCTGTGGAGGATGCTGGCGATGCTCCCGGCCTTTCTCCTTACTACAAGTGCGACCAAAGCTCCTTTTTCTCATTCCAGGTCCCACCAAGGTGCATTTTTCAGCCTTCTCACTCCACTCCGCGCTCTCCTACGTCTGCAACTCCACCTCCCACCCCGTGCTGGGCACGTGCATGAGCGGCAGCACCGCCGGGGTTTTTCACTCCCAAAGCCCTGATCTGACAAGACACTGGAGAAACAGCAGCACGGCTGCAGCCCTGCAGAGACATCCCAGGCAGCCGGGAATGCGCGAGCAGCGTGGGACGGGACAGCAGCGCAGCAGAGGAAAAAGCTGTCCTTGTGCGCTGCCGTTGGGCACTTCCGATGTCTGGAGAAGAGCACACACCGCTCCCGGGGGAAGGACGCCTTATTTCACCCCTGCTGCTCTACGAAAGCCGTACCCGCACCATATCCAGTCTAGAAAACATCTTTGCCTCTTCCCGCGGCACACTGATCCACTGCTCCCCACGGGCAGGCGCTGAGCGTGGCTTCCGGCTTACAAAAGGGGAGCTGGCCACTTGTAGTTTGGGAGGCAGCATCCAGCTGTGCCAGCGGCTGGGTCATACACAGGGGCTGGGGCAGGGGGGGCACGTCCAAACCCAACAGCCAAAAGCGGCTTTTGGGGCTGCCGCTTCTCGCACAAACCCAACCAGGACCAGTCCAAGGCCCTGCCTGCAAAGCCCAGGCACAGGAGTCCGGATCAGGCTGTCGATGTCAAAACACCGGAGCGTGCTTCCCTTCTGGGGTGCGAGGACCTGACCTGGGAGGAAGCAGGACCAGGTCCCACCTCTTAACTGTAACGATCTGGAAGCACCATACCAACGAACCACGAGCTTGGTCCTTCAGTCGGAGGGATTGACCAGTTTGTGTCAGCAGCAGGCGGCTATCAGGGTGTAGCACACCCCACCGGGGCCAGGATGGTGATGCCCCACGCTGACCCATGTCACCCCGCCGCGGGGAGATGGAGCGATGCGTGGTGGCACGGCCGTCCCGCGGGCAGCCCTGCCCCATCTCACCTGCTTGCAGCAGCAGCACCCCAAACTCTGGGACTGCTTCTGCAGACCGGAGGGGCTGGAAGCGTTGTGGCCGCCCAGCGCGGCGTGGAGGGACAGCCCGCGGTCGGGCAGCACTGCTGCAGGGCTCCAGGGGATGGAGGTGTGAGATTTGGGGTCCCTCCCCACTTTTGGTCCCAGTAGCTTGCCACAGACAGGAGCTGTACCTCTTTTGCAATGGCAAAATCCCAGAGATACGAATAGTGGGATTTTCAGGGATTTTCCAAACTCTTCCCTGTCCCACAGCACAACTTTGCCCTCGTCCCTCCTCAGAGCCACCAGCGATCGGCCAGCAGCTGCACCGACCGTGCACTGACCACTGTCACGGCTCCCAGCTCCCAGGAGGAGACAGCCCGGGCTGAGGGGCAGCCCCAGCAGCTGCTGACCCCCCACCTCCTCGCACAGTCCTGGCAGAGGAGCCAGCCCCCCCGCGTCGCACCCACCTCTGCGGTCACAGCTCCCACCGCAAAGCATCAGGGACACTGCCGGGGCCAGCACCGGGTTGGCGCAGCGGCAGTGAAATACTGCACAGCCAAGAGCCGGGACTGCGCCGGGCCATGGCCGGCACGTGGCTGCGGGCAGAGATGGAAACGTGCTGCTGCCAGCGGCAAGGAGCTGCAGGGAGGCGAGGGTCAGCAGCAGGCATCTGCCGGCCCCCGGGAACAGGGAGCTGGCGGTGCAGAGCAGAAGAGCTTCCACCCCGGAACCGACCGGCGGACGCTGCCTGCATCCCTCCTCACCCCCGTGCAGGGGCCGGGGGACCACAGCAGCCCCTGAAGAAGCAGCAAGCCTCGCTGGCACCGTGGGCTGCAGCGCTGGGCGTACAGCCGCTCACAAGGGGCACAGCGGCATCCCCTCTTCCCGCTCCCCCCAGGCAGAGCCCATCCTTCCAGACACCTTGTCCCGAGAGGAGAGAAAACCCCGGGGGGGAGGCAGCGCTCGTGGAGCAGCCCCTCACCTCACGGCCCCATCGAGACCCTCCTGCTGACCGTCCCCAGGAGCCTCTCCAACTGCTCGGGGGGGCAGCAGGAGGGGTCTCGGATTTGGCTCTTCCACCGGCGAGACGGCACCGCCGCCGGCAAGGAGCAGCCCGGGATGGCCGGGCACGGCCAGGGGTCCCTCCCCGCGCAGCAGGAAGCCCAACCTGCTGCTCGGTAGGTGAAAAAGCAAGAGTCGGGTGTTCGGTACCCTAGAAATTACCTGAAAAATGACTGCCTGCGGTTGTACCACGCACTGTCTCATCAGCATGGAGCACCACTGCCATAGCATGGAGGAGAGAAAACACAGACACGTGAAACGAGGAATATATAAAGGAGAGACCGAGAAGGACAAACTGAAAGGAGGGTCAAGATGGGGCCNCCATGGCAGCAGCACTCCCCCTGTGATGGGCAGTGGGGTCTGCACGGTCCTGTCCCTGCCAGCCTTCGCTGCAGAGGGCAACTGGGAAGGTTTCAGTGCTGGGAGAAGTTTCACACCCACCTCCACTGCAAAAGCTTTATTTCTAAATATTACCCCCAGGGCGGGGGAGGTGATGGGCAGATGGGGGGCAGAGGGGTGCAGGACTGTTTGGGTACCATTTTCAAACCATTTACGTGGTGTGCCAGACGGCAGGCTGTCACCTCCTGCCGCGCTACCGTGGAGTGGCGAGAGAGCCCATCACCGGCTTCACCCCCTGCTTGTCCTAGTGCAGACGCCTGAGCATAACCCACCGAAAGGTCAACCCACCCTACGTGTACAGCAATTTTCTCTTTGAGATTTACCTGGAATTTGACCCCAAAGTGGCAGGCACAGTGGGGAACAAGACTGCTCCCTGAAACAGGCTGGATCTGGGGTGCCAGCGTGGGAAACCCGGGGAGGTCCCACGGGTTGGGATGAGCCCCGCGGCAGCGCCACGACCCCGCGGTGCGAGACACATGCGTTCCCCTCCTGCCCCGTCCCTTCTCCAGGGTGCAGACCCCGCACCCCTCTCGAGAGACCTCACCAAGCAAAAGGCAGGAAAGGGGTGTCTGTTGCTCAGGGCAAGCGACCATGGAGAGGGGCCAGCCGGCATGCGCTGGGACTCACACGTGTTGCTCTTTGCACCCGCTCAGTTTTCCAAATCACACCTGCAAAACGGCAGGCAGGCGTGAAATGACAGCTCTTGTGCCCTCCTGCTGCTGGCACAGCCATCCCCGGCCCCGCAGCCCTGCTCGGGACGCAGCGGCAGCACGACGGGGCTCGGACTGTCGGAACGACGCACCAGCTTGGTATGCCTCCGCGCGGACCGCACGCGCTGCCTTCCCTTCCGACAGACGCTGCCAGAAACAACGCTTCTCCGCGTTCAAGCCCCGCATCAGCCTGAGGTCTCCAAAACGTGGGGTGCTGTCCCCCCGTCACAACCACCCAACCCCCTGCTCGTCCCTCACGGCAGCAGCAAGCCAGACCTCATGCCTAATGTCTCCAAGTCATTGCGTCGTAATACTTCGAAATTAATAAATAAAGGCAGAAGTGGCACACAACAGGCAGGCTGTCCACGGAAACCCCCACCTCAGCCTGACAAAGGGAAGAAATTTGTAACATTAGATATGGTTCGGAGAGCTTAATCCAAAGCAGCTCTAATTAATCTCCCCAGGCTTTCAGAAACCCAGCGCCACTCGCAGCTGCACGGGCACCGGTGCTGCTCCGCTGAAATTTTATGGGAATGGAAAATCCATCCTAACGCCCTCCTCCTCAGCCGCCTCCGATCCGGACGGGAAAGGCTTCCGAAAACCTATATATCAAAGCCTCGCTGCTGCCGCCCGCCAGCCACCCCTCCATTTCATAATTTACATCACATTCCCCGCGCTACCCACCGCGGCCACTGAAACCAATTCTGCTTTGGACTAAAAGCTATTGCCACAGCTAATTGGGGCCGAACCGCCGCTTCTCTTTGTTTTCGGCAACGTCGGGCTCTTGGCTGTCTCACAGGGCAGGGAAGTTTGATTTCGGTGGTACAACCTTTTTCCCTCAGTTTAAGTGGAGTATTTCTGAATCTCCCTTTCACAAAACATGTATGCGTTTAAAAAATTAACAGCGGTGCCTCATATTAGCCCAAATCCAATTAGGATTGTGCACATCCCCAGAGATCCCTCCGAAGACAGCGGGAATTAGCTAGTGCACCCTGCCATGAACACATTTACCCTCA
>VXBL01010545.1:200825-235597 GCA_013400195.1 Aramus guarauna
GGCTGTCAACCAGTACCCCCAGGTCTTTCTTTCTGGAGCTGCTGCCAGTCCGGGAGGCAGACACTGTGAAGGCTTTCCATCCCTAGGACCGGAGGATTACCGGACATTCCAGCCACGGGCTTTGTCCCAGCTGACCAAAGAGCTGCACGGTGCTGGTGGCCAGCAGAACAGCAGTGCAATGGTGGTGTTGCAGACACGCTGCTATGTCCATTTCAAAATCCGTGCCCAGAAATATGTTAAATCAGTTTTCCATCAACATTTGCAGCCAGTGCAAATAGATCATGGGCTGTTTGCAAAAACTGAGCACAAAAGAACACAAACGTGAGGGCAAGGCATTAATTTTATACACAGATTTATGTTTATAGCAGGTTCCTGTTGGGGGAGGCGGGGGGAGGCTAGTAGAGCACTGACTTTATGCCTCGGTTACTCCCCTGCACGTATAGACACAAGAGGACTTGACTCCATTTGCGGCGTCAGCCCTCAGCCTCAGGCTTCCCAGCTCCCAGTTGCTGGACCTCACCTGCCATTGCACATCTCTCGGGCTCCACGCGTGCAAGTGTCGTATCCTGTGCTGCGGAGTGCACACCTAGGCACGCGCAGCTGTACCGCCAGGCGAGACGTGGCAAAATGAGGCACGTTATGGGACATGCCTTACTTCCACCCCCCCGATGCACACAGTCCGGCACAGTCTTTAATGACATGAACGCGCGGTGGGACCCCTGCCTCACCCAGCGCAGCACTGGGCACTGTTTCTGAACAAAGGACTGTCTGACACTTTATTTTCCCGTCATTGTCCGGTGGTTGCCTTCTCTCTCAGCATTGTCTGAGCCCTTCCCCAAAGACAAGTATTCACTCCCTGCGGGTCTCTCTATAGAAGGCACAGCTTACAGCAGATGTGAAAACTCAGATGATGCTTGTCAAGAGCACAACATGTTTTGAGGTGAGAAATAACTCATGAGTCTCCATTTTACACAGGTGGACTGAGGGAAATGTTAAAGATGGAAAAGTAAAGGAAACGGACTGGAAGCACTCAAAGTAAAGGCTTTGGCAGGGGTGAGGAAGCACTCCCACACAGTCCATCACACGTCTACCACGCGCGGGGCAATGTACACTTTCCAACAGGCAAGGCCAAATTTTGCCCAGAAAATGCATCGGGAGGACCTTGGGCAGCAGGAACGAGCCTTCAGCTTGGGTCTGCGCGTGCTGAGGCTACAAACGTTTTGCTGTGCAGGGGGGATCTGTCCCCCCCGTGCTGCAGCTCTCCGTGGCCAAGGGACCATTCCCAGCTCACGAACAAGGAGGAAGACTTGGAGACAAGCCACAAAACAGGGAGAAAAAGGAATTTTCTGCCTAGAGAGAGAAATTCTTCCCGTAAAGCACCCGGAGCCCTCCTCAGGCAAAGAGCACAGGGACATCAATAAGATTTTGTGCCCAAGTAAAATTAGTGATATTCCGCTGGCTGCTACTGGACCATGCTTCTAATAAAACAGATATTTTTGGGTCAGCAGCTCCTACTAGACTTCTCCCCACATCTCATCTCTATGAGGAGCATCTTTTCCTTATTTTCCTCTAAATAGCTCGGGACCCCATACACCCGCCACTGACCTAGCTCCCAAAGCACCGCTTCTGTGTTCAGCAGCACCCTGGACAGACAGATGCCGGAGGCAGGTCCTGGTTTACTGCACCAATCTATTGCAGGGACAACTCTGGTTTTCCAGGTCGCTTCATTAATGTTCTCAGTGTTTTCTTTCTCATTGATTTCTTTGGCCTTACTAACTGATCCAGACAGCTTCCCCGCTTTGGTTAAGTATCATGACCACTGTGCTCGACTGGCCAAAGAGGTAAAACATGCTTCGGTAAGCAGTGGAGTTCATACTGCATCCTTGTGAAACAGAGCTAATCATACATGTTAAAAGTTACACTGCACATGCCACCAAAAAGCAGAAGCCAACCCCAAACAGCCCTTAACTATGGCCCAGCCTTCCAAAACCAAACAACAACGCTCCAACCCATACGAAAGCAAACAACTACAAACTCCATTTGTAATTAAACTTCGAAGTGGCTAGGCAAGGCGGTTCTGCTAAGTGCTTTTTGTGCATCATAATATCACATTTCTCAGCATCTATTTGACTTCCCAGAGCATGCAGAGAGTACCCTGTTAAACAGATTTATAGCAGCATATCTCCTATCTTAATCATCTGGCTACGCAGCCATTCTAGTCACAGCTGGTTATGTGGACCCAGGGAGACCCTTCCTCCACCAGCAGCCAAATATCCCGTATTTGACAATCAGGATACTACTCCAGCAACATCCTCATTCAATTCTCCCATTCTTCCTATTAAACCAGTAAAAGTTTATCTCTGTGCAGTCGCTCTCTCTCTGCTGGACTGTGTCCCTTGATCTACAGTGACATGTCTTCAGAACACAGAAATGAACAAACGATCCTCTTCCATCACCGCTCTCTTTGTAATGACATTTTTGGCGTATAAAATTTCCGCAGGGACAGATCTAACGCCGCGCAGCTTCGCAGTGACCCTCGCGAGAAGGCTGGCTGCAGGAGCAGAGCCCGTCCTGCCAGGGCCACCCGCCTTCCACCGGGACAGCCACCATCTAGTGGTACATGAAGGCCATTTCACCTCCAGCCACCACCGCCTTGGCTTTCCTAGAGAGGTTTTAAAAAATCAAAGCGACCTCAGCATCCTCCCCATCTTTTTCCAGCTTCAGTTCAGATCTGCAGAATTCCTCAGCAAACACAAACCGCAAAAACAAACGGAGCTGGTGAAAAACGAATGGCTCTATGAATGAAACAACAAATGACAGATGTGAGCTTAAAGGCGTGAGGAATTCCTACTCTACCGCATGACTTTCAGTATAAGTAAGCAATTTTTCAAAAAATGTGCACCAAAGCATATTCCTTGACTGGAGCCAGGGTGGTAGTAGGCTGCCATGAGATAATCTCCAGCGGCCCTCAGATGTGTAGATTCCTCCACGGGTATCCAGTGTCTGCCTGCAGTTTGAGACCCCATCCACCTTGCTAAAAAGCAGGTCTAATATTAAGAACACTGAGGATTAATGGCCAGATGCATCATTAAGTAGCAAGCTAGACCAATATTGCTGCTGACAGCAATATATGCATTTCCACCTCCCTCTCAGCAGCTAAATTAAAGGCTGCCACCCAAGAAGAAGAACACAGAGAGACACAGCTCATCAGTTCTCGCATGTGCTTCTGTACTGCGCCTGCAAAAATGGAACTTTCCCAAAAAATTAGTGCCAAGTCCTTCTCAAACACACTGCTAATCTGTAGGTGCAGCTAATTTACCTTCACATACTAATTGGGTGTTTCTCTCAGCAAATGGCCAATTACATGCCTAATAAGCCATTTCTGGATACAAAAATCTTATTTGTGTGCACAATCATGCTAACTATGAACCAAAATTAGGCACTGAGTTTTGCAAGTCTTCTCCTTGTTACCTCCATAGGCTGCTTTTGATCTAACAGCAAAAGCTCTGATGCTCTTTAAGGACTCATTTGATGTAACTGGCCCAGATCAGGTGTAATTTCATACCCAAACACTTGCTAATGTTTACACAACAAGTATTTTCCTTCATTTTTTTAATACTCAGTCTTTTACGGCTAATGTACACTCAACTGAAGGGCTCAATACAACACCCTTTCTCCATGCTTTTCTACTGAGACTCTGAGAAATGCTTGGTGATGTCCACCAGACCTCTGCCAGCAGAAAACACATCTGGAAAACACTGAATGTTTGCAATAGTACCTGTTCTGGCTTGATGGGCTCAGTTGTTGTGAAAATGTCAGAATAATGTTGCCTCTCGAAGACTCGATCCAACACTTCTAGCTGCTGCTGAGTGAAAAGGTCTCCTCGCATCTGTTTCCGAAGAAAATCTCTGCCTGGGAGAGAATGGCCATTTGGTACTGGAGATTCCTGAATACCTTTCAAAGAGGAGAGAGAAGACACAGCATAAGTAGTCATCGCAATGACCTACAGAGGAGTGGCTCATTTTATCCCGTGCATAGATGTGGGTACCCGCATGGTGACACCATGAGGGGTCTTTGAGAGGAGGTTACAAGCAAGACACATATTGCCAGAAGATGCTCTGACTAGTCTTCCATTACAGCCAGCCCCGCAACGCAATTTATCACCAATGACTTCACACAGAATTTAAAGGCAGGATGAAGGATAACAGTCACATCTTTGCTTGCATCCCTTTCACCGCACCACCTGAGAGCCTGCCTGGTGCATGGAATGGACGCAGGAGGACACGGAAGGATACCTACACCACCTGATGCTGCTGTCACAGTCAACTTGGGTCAGCTCCAGCAGATCCCCTTTGCCCAGTCACCACCAGTACACCTCACCCCCTTCCTGCGGTACCTCAAGTCTCCCTCAGCTCCACCCCACGCCAATCTGTGAGCTGTGGTGTGCTCACATCGGGAAGCAGGGACTCGGTCCAGCACCCGGTCCCGCTGGCAGCAGCTGGCCAGGTGACCTGCACAACACAGGCACTACCTGCGCCGCTCTGAGACGGGGTGTCCCTGGGCTGCACCACCATCAGCAAGACCCGACCCAGTGCACTCTCCCAGCACTGCCATTTCACTTTGCATTTCCTAAGTTTATTAGCATGATGAAAGCCTGGGCTCCAAGGCACGTTTTTCTCTCCCCTTTGGCAGAGATTTTTAGGAGAAGTCGTAAGTGACTGTCCATGGCTGAAAAGCCATGAGACAAGTTTGAGAAATGTTTAGATTGGCAGTTAGAAAAGACTCTTGCAATACAGGGGCTTGTTTCAATTTGTTTTTTGCAGATTCACAGTGGTTTTCTACTTTTCCTTCACCTGTCAGTGCTAAAAATGTATCTTTTATGCACTGAAAGCTGAGGTCTGCAGTATTCCCAGGACTCCAGGAGGTGGAACTCCAAGAACAGCAGTAAATATCAGATCTCCTCTCCAGATGGCAACACCACACTAGACAGAGGGAGGAAATGTTTTAAAAATAGAATCTCGCTGCCAAGATAGTTTTGAGGAGCAGAATTCAAATGCATCGTTAACAACAAGATTTTCCTGAGCATTGCAGTGGATTACTGTCCAAGTAGTCTGCAGAGCAGTAACATCACTCAGACCTTCTCTGGTAGATTCCGCATCAAGTTTTTGACGGCAAGCGTAGAGGCCATCTGCGCAGAGACACGCTGCTGCAGTAGGCACCAGTTTTGTCCCCAGCCACGGGCTGGCCATCAGCAACGTGAGTGATGCCCGGCGGGCAAGATTTTTTGCTAAGGACTATTGATTGGAGATGATCCTTCAGCACAGCTGGATTTTGCAGAAACTGCTGCATATCCAGAAAACCAGCCTGTTTTGAGACAAGTCTTTCAGACTGGGGGACCAACACATGGAAATACTTTTGCAACCTAGCTCACTCTGCGTAACAAACTGCTTACACTGAACAGGCATGTGATGTGAGCAATTAATGCTGGAAACATCCTTCTAAATTTTAGTTTGGTAATTTAGGCAGGAAAGGCCTTACATTTACCTGTTTAGACAGTCGTGCAACTTAAATCAAAGATAGAAAATGCTAGCTTTTGTAAAGTACAAGGATCAGTTTATTCCACACAGGAAAAAAACTCTGAACCTGTCCTCTGAATAGAAAGCCTAAGCATGTGTACAGAGCTGTGAAAAAATACAAAGGGATAGAAGAGAGCAGTGTATCTTTAAGTCTTTTTTTTCTTTTTTTTTTTTTTTTACAATTCTAAATCAAATAATATCTAATAGACCTAGTGTTGGGTTTAGTCAACCATGGCTTATAAAATTAAAATTCTGGTTGCTAGCTGCATGGTAGCAAAAGGCCGGGGAGACCCTGTCTCTGGAGCACGGAAACACTGGCTTTAAATTTCAGGTTAAACTAATGTTATTCACAATTTGGCATCAAAGTTAAAGCTTTATGCAGTTTTGGTCTAAAGGTGGTGATGGAAGGGAGTGAAATGATCCAAGATGCGGTATGACCTGGAAAATGTTCTCAGCGGTGCTGGTACAGTTTGTGCGTTGTTTGTGCACCCAGAGATCAGGTTAATAATAAGACCCCATCGTATTTAAATACAGAGCAGCCAACCCACGGTTCACCGGCAGCACTTGCACTACGCACTGTTTGCTCTGGATTTTGGGGGGTGAATGCATGTGGAGAAGAGGAGCCAGCCGAAGGCGAAGCCGGGGCGGCTCAGGACCAGCACGGACAGGGACACTGCCAAGCGCCCACAGCACCGGCTCGGCCGTGTCCATCCCCGGCTGCCCTTCCTCCAAGGGGCAGCGAGGCAGGGCACGGCCCTGCACCCCCAGAAATATGAGGAAGAGGAGGAGACCTCCCTTTGCAAGGGAAATCCGCAGACAAGCACGGCACCAGAGACTCCTGGGAGGGCGGCAGCAGGTGAGGTGCTGTGCTGCGCGGCGCTGGGCCATGCCGCAGGGCATGAAGTTGCATGAAGATGGCAAGAGGGGGTTGAAACTGGAGGTCAGGATTTGGTACGGTGCTGGAAGCACCGCCTGAGCAGCCAGCCAGGGGGGCTGCCCCCCACACCACCCACACATCTGTCCGCTGCCGGCTCCACTTGCCGCCCCGAGGACCCGAGGTGGGCTCAGCCCCGGAGACGCGCTTCCCAGCACACGCGTCTGGCCGAGATGAAGGAGCAACGCACGCAGTTTGCTGCCGGGAGGGGACCCGGGCAGGAGTGGGGCAGGGCTGGGACCCCCGGGGTGGCTGTCACTGCCCAGAGGACCCAGCACCTTCGTGAGAGGGATCTGGGAACCACCAAACCCGGCTCTCGCCGTCGTTATGTCCTGCGAGGAAAGGGATAGCTTGTTCCTCTGCACTGCGCTTCCCAGACTCAGACTAATTGCAGGTGAGTGCTGCATTTCAGTGCACGAGGAGTTTCTACACGCTGCACATGACACCTGAAAGTTCGTGAAGGTCTTTGGGATGCGTTTGGCTGTTAGACATTATATAAATGTGAGATAATTACCATTAGCATTATGCATTGTTTGAATACACTAGAATATCTTCGATAATTAAAATACTGTTGGCAGGTTTGAAACACTTTGGGTTATAAATAGGCTCCAGGGAGTGGTAAAAACATTTTTCATATAATCAATGCATCCACCTAGGAGGGTTATGTTTTGTTGACAGTAGCACTACGTGTGTACCTACCTACTCTGCAAAACAATTAGTTCCCAGTCCAATGGCACCTTTCCAGAAATGCTAATGAAGAGCACAGATACAATACTCCCCTTAAGGCAAAAGAGGACATTCTTCTCAGATGAATGTTCCACCCCTTATCTCTAGCAGATCCCACCGACAGGACAAGATGCCGCCAGACCATGACTTTCTGAGCTGCCTCTGATGCGACACACTTCCCGGCCAAGCACCGTGCCTCCTGCGTGCCAGCCAGACGTGCCCCAATGCCCCGGGGATGGCCGGTGCCTCCCACTCTGCCCGCACTAAGCTCCCACACGTGCCGGTCATGCCGGTCTGACCCAAGTCCCTCCCAGGCATCCAGCCCCGCTCCGGACACTGGCTCAGCTCCTCTTGGGCGATCCAGGTTGGGATTTGCAGCTGGAGGAATCGCCATGTCGGGGATGTCTTTGCGTGGGGCAGAGTCCCAGTGACAGCTCCGCGGTTCCCAATTCACCGGCAGGCACTAGCTAGGTGCTGGAAAAAGCAATCATTGCTCACTCCGAACTGCATGGACACCAGCTTCCCTGCATCTTACCCAGACAAGTGACCTGTGGTTTCACAACAAAGGCTGGGCACACCTCTGAATAAATTGGCCTGACTTGGACATAATGTTAATATTACACATTAGCTAAGATGTCCTATGGCTAGCCAAAATCGGAACCATCTAGGAAGAGTTAGGTACAGCACAGTTCCACCTCTGAGAACAGGTACCACGCACAGTCTTGCTGACAAATGGCTGCCTAAATGGTGTGGATATCATCCAGAAATATTGTGTCTTTGTTAATGAAGAAGTTTTTTTCTGGAGACCTAAGCAAATCACAGAATTATATCATAGAACCCCAGACTGGTTTGGGCTGGCAGGGACCTCCCAGCCCCTCCAGTCCCAGGGACACCCTCCACTAGCCCAGGTTGCCCAAAGCCCCATCCAACCTGGCCTTCAACACTGCCAGGGAGCCAGGGGCAGCCACAGCTTCTCTGGGCACCCTGGGCCAGGGCCTCAGCACCCTCCCAGGGAAGGATTGCTGCCTCACAGCCCAGCTCCAGCTCCCCTCCTGCAGCTTCAGGCCATTCCCCTTGGCCTGTCCCTCCCTGCCCTTGGCACCAGCCCCTCTCCAGCTTTCCTGGAGCCCCTGCAGGGACTGGAAGGGGCTCCAAGGTCTCCCCGCAGCCTTCTCTGCTCCAGGCTGAACCAGCCCAACTCTCTCAGCCTGTCTCCAGAGCAGAGGTGCTCCAGCCCTGGGATCATCTCCGTGGCCTCCTCTGGCCTGGCTCCAACAGCTCCGTGTCCTTCTTGTGCTGGGGACCCCCGAGCTGGACGCAGCACTGCAGGGGGGTCTCAGCAGAGCGGGGTAGAGGCAAGATCAGTTTAAAGAATCAGTTTAAAGATGAATTTAAGGAATTTGATAAATTGTGATCTCATTTTTTTAGCATACTTTTACAGTCAAATCCTTGTCCATGACATGTTTTCTGAAACAGCAAGAGAATATTTGAAATTGCTAAATACAAATAAAGCACATTTTTAGTGATAGTGACCATGTAACTCACTTGATTTAAAACAGTGTTTTGCTTATACATTTCTAAGACTATGGCTCAAAATAAGGAGAGCAAATGACCCTGGACCCTGTCTTTACAAAACCCTAGAGCATGTTTAAAAGCCCTAAAGCTTAGTATTAGAAGAAAGAGAAAGATCAACACCACCTTGCCGTCTTCACTGAGCGAGGCACACCAGCGCAATTTAATCACCGCGTTACGCGGTGTCGCTGACACGGCACGGGGCAGACCCCCTGTCCCGGGAGTGCAGCTCCAGCGCAGGTTCTCAGCCCGGTGAGAGCGGCTGAGGAGTGGGTGCCAACCACAAATACAGCTGGAACAGTATTTCCAGGGTCATCCAGTGGTGTGCCATGAAGTGCACACCCCTGTGGTACATCTGTCCGATGCAGCGCTCTTCTGAAGAAAAAGAGAATCTCCCAGTTTCAGGTTTCCAGGTTGTTTTCTTTTTTTTTTAAACGACGTGGGTTTACAGGGTTAATCAAGGAAGTAAATAGCTAGTACCATGAACAGCCCATATTCATAAAGGACATGGTTCCTGTCTCTAATTTGTACTGTCCAACTTCATTACCTGGTATCATACCTAATTACTCTACCTTATAGGGAAATGCAGGCTAATTAGGAAGGATGTTATTCACCGCATTTAAAACATTATGAAGCAAATGAAATATTACCAGGAGGCAAAAAGGTGATTTGTTTCCATGTAGCATGCCTGTAAATTAGTCCAGAGAAGATAAAGACTTTGTTTAATTACCATTTGGAAGGCTTTGTTTAAAACATAAACTGAATTTCCATGCTACCTTCTCGGGGTTGTGTGCATTGGGCAGCCTCATGCTGTTCCCGGTAAAGCGTTAGTTTCAGGAGCACATTCACAGCCAGAGATCTTTGCATTTACACTATCTGAGTTTTCTAAGCACTGTTATTCATCTTTTTCAACGGACAGTATCACTAAAAAGAAGCTTTATATTTTGAAGTGCGTATAGCTGATCATAGCGCAAATATTTTCAAGAGAAATCACTATATTTCACGAAGATGGGTATGGGTTTTGCTGTAGATCACAGTGAGAAAGAGGGTGGAAAAAAAGATAAATCATCAGAGATCCAAAAATACTTTTCATTTGGAGAAGATATCAGGCCATTTCGGTGGCACTGATGGAGTCTCTGCTCTGTCTCCATTACCCACTGAAGGCAGCCGGAGTCAGGAGCTGACTACGCTAGATTATATTCCCTATAAGATGGTCACCAATATATATATATATGATCTTCAACCTCTATTGATTGACCAATTTCACAAGCAAAGACTGGTGAAATGAAGCTGAAATGAACATCATGCTTTAACTCATTGAACCCATCAGGCCTGAGTTAATCTCACTGCCCACTGTCTCTGATAGAATTCAATTGATCAATCATGTTTCGGTGATAGTACCATTTCAGTGGCTTATTGCTTCTTCATTTCAAGGCTTGACCTGTTAGATATACTTGGACCAGCTCTGCTCCTCCTGGAGACACAGAGACCAGCATAGCATCTGCCGACAGCAGCGCGTTGTCCTGCCTCCGGGCTTGGAAAAACTCGGGGCGGGGGGGGAGAGTTGCTGAACACTCCCACCTTTGCATTCTGTTTTTATGGGTATTTTGCCAGTTTTGCAGTCAGGATGGGTGTGAGGACATAAGGATCCTGAGTGGCCCAAGCCCCTGCCCGCCGGTCAGCACCTGCCGCATCCCACCCCACGCTGTCCCCGCCTTGGACGAGCACAGAAAATACTGGTTTTGTGGCACATCTCCGCTCCAGCCCTCGGGTACGGCACAAGCTGCAAACTGGCCCGTGCACACACCGTCGGTACACACGCACATTGCCCCGGGGGACAGCCCCGGCCAGACACTGCCCAGCACCTCTGCAGCCCCCGCAGCAGCGGCTAGCACTGGATGGCGGGGGCTCTTCAGCAATCTCCCACCTCCCATTTAAATGCATGGCCAGTCTGGTATCTATAAAGTAGAATTTTCCACTTTACGGGGACAGAAATGGGTGAGTGCTTAGACACTGTTTAATTTAGGGCTAAATGCACCGCTTGCTTTGCTAGCCACCGTACCTTTGAAGAAGAGCCCGAGGACGGATAAAAAGCATGCTTTGCTAAAGAGCAGCCTTTGAAGGCGAGCTGGAAAACTGAGAAAAAAGGACACGTCCTGCCNAAGCCTGCGTGCACCCCGCCTGCCCCCAGCCTGCTCCCCTTCCCACCCTTTGCTCCGGCACAGCCCCCGGCGCTGCTGCAGCCACGGGCCATTCGGACTCTGCTGCTGCTGCCGTGCCAGCTGCCCTCGCCCCAGCCAGCAGCCAGTGGGGTCCCCAGCTCCCAGCAGGATGCCTTCAGCCCGTGCTTCACCTCCTCGCGAACCGGGCTGCATCTCCCTGTCTCCCAGCGGCAAACCCTCACCGCACCGCACCGCTCCCAGTAGCACCCGTCTGCTGTGCGGAGCGCGTCTGGCGGGCGGCTGCCCGGTGCCTGTACGCCCAGCGCTGCGTTTGCACCGGCTCCAGGAAATGGAAGAAGTAAGGCAGAAATAGCTGAGCTGCCTCGCTGGCCTGTCAGCGCTGCTCTTCCGAAAATGCTCAGCAGCGCAGCAATTAGCACTTTTATCCCCCACCAGACACCTCTGGTCTTTCGCTGAGAAGTGACGGAGCTCCTCTCCACTGTGAGAACATTTGTCTCTGCTCCCTAGGACAGCTGGAGGTCCTCCCTGATGTACAAGCTGGAGCCACGCTGTATTCCCGCAAGATGTACGAGCCGGAGCCGTGCCTGTACACCCACAGTGTTGGTGCCACCCCACAGCGTTGTGGCACGCTCGGGGTGCAACTCCACAGTCGAAAAGCTGCACCACCAGTCTGGTTACAGGCATCACCAAAAAAAGGGTGTTTATTTATTTAACAGAACAGATTTCCCGTGAGATTACAGCTCATCTCCTCCTACAGCAGTAGGCACACATAACTTTTATTACGTATCTCCTAGTTTGTGTGAGGAAAGCCCTTCAGTCACCCCCATCCCACACTTCCCTCTGGAGCGGTCAGAAAAGGTGTGGTGGGACCTCACACCCGGGCAGCCCTAACGCTTGTGAACCTGACAGCCTATACATCTGAACAAACACTTGTGCAAATAGTGCCACTGAGTGGAGCCAGATTGCTTGTGCACCTGCAAGGGCTGACAGCGGGACAGAGTTTGCTCACGCGCAGGACGCAGCCCACCGCAGGGTTTGCAGGTAGGCTGGGGGTGCGTGCGGGCTGGAGGGCTTCCATCTGCTCAGAGCGTCCCAGGGCGGTCCTGGGCTTGCTCTGCTGCCCGCCGGCTCCAACCAGGGCTGCGGAGCTGAGCCAGGCGCCCCGGGCTCTCCGGACCATCCCCTGCAATGCTCCGGAGCAGCGGCAAAGCTCGTGCCCACGCCAGTGGGGGTCTCAGCGTGGGGGAGGCAGCGATCTGCTGAGCAGCATGGCTTGTTGTCCTGACTGTCCCAAGCCTGCAAGCCATCGGCCGCCACGCAGCACCCTCGAGGAGCCACGGTCATGCCCACAGCCACCGGCCCAGCCACGAGGCAGAGCTCATCTGATGGCAGCCCGAGGGGCTGGTGCAGCTGCTGTGACTTTCCAGTTTATTCTTCTGATGCAGTTTTATGATTAAAAGGCAGCAAATTATGTCAGTGATACCTCTACCCCCCTCAGAGGTCAATCCAGAAGTGCAGAGACAGAGGGTAAAAGGAAGAGAGGGAGCGGGACGAAGCAGACGCTCCAGCCCCCTCGCACACAGCGGGCACGGGCAGTGTCCCTGCAGCCTCGGGGGACTGCGGGCACCTGGACCAGCCCCCGGGGCAGCAGCACCCCTCAGCCAGCTGCAGCATTGCAGAGGAATGGCTTCAATTTCTGTGGCTTCTGTAATATTTAAGAGGAGGTATAACTGCAGTAACTGTATATATAAAATAAGTCATGACAAGGTTATTAACGAATGATTGCAAGAAACTGATTCTTTTCCTAATCTGTTTTTGCAAGCTGTGGAGACGTGCACTTTATTTCATGTACTCCCAGCTCAAAGTGCTTTTTCAAATGGCTGTTATAAGCTCATTGAAGCTATTTTAACATAGTTTATACCTACTTCCATACCATGCTATAACACATCCTGTCATCGTTTCTTTCAAAAAATCATTTCTAGGTATGCTTGGGTGCCACAGACAGGTTGAAGATGAAATTGTGCTCTGCGTATCTTTGGAAATGCCAAACTCGCATCTGGCTTTGACCGACTGGGAGAGGATTTACAGCTCTGAAAAATACCGGGAGACCAAAATCTGACAGCCAAAGGAAAAGTGGTGGTAGGACATGCAAACACAGCCCGACTGGGTCTGTGCAAAGAGGAGTGACCACTCAACACAACAGCGCTGGGGCACTTGTTATCCTGGTGGAGCAAAACGCAGGGGACACCAGAGCAGACAGCAGAGCCACGGGACCCAGCGGGAAGTTTGCACGCCGCAAGTGGCTGGCATTGCACACCCTGCAACAGCTACAGCCCGCGTGAACCTGACAGAGACTGCCAAACTTCTGCCCTCCCCAGGCACCGACATCTGATGAGAAAAATACAGGCTATTCAGTTGCCGTCAGTCAAAACAAATCTTTCCATGCCAGCTTAAAACAGCAAAGCAAAATTCCACCTAACACCTTGAATACTTCACAAAGCACTAACTGGGAAATTTACCCAGAGAAAATGAAAGCAGTGAAGAGTTCACGCACATCCCACCCACGTGATGACCCGAACTCCGAAGCACCAAGAGCACGGCTGCGTCCCAGCAGGATGACCACGGGCAGAGCCCCGGCAGGCTCTCACTGGGGAGGAAAGCCTTCCTTCCCTGCGCTGCCAAAGACCATGGTAAAGCTCCTAAGAAACACAGAGGATTCCCAAACAGCTACGCTACCCGACCTAAAATGGACATTCCTAGCAAAACATTCAAACAGTACCACCACGCTGTGACAAGGCTGGATTTACTACACGCAAAGGAGAGAGAGGGAAAGACTGCAGAGGATGCAGCTCGCTCCACCAGCAGCACAGCTGCAAGCTGCAGATGGATGCTCTGCACTGACCAGCAAGTGGAAGGCATCGGTCCACAGTCTCCATCCACTTAGCCACAAACAGCACTCGCAAAAAAGCTGTTAATACCTGCAGACCTGTCCATAAATTAAACAAAGTCTCATTTTACAAAATCAAGAACTGTGGTCTCAAGCTTGCAAATGTGCATGCTTACAATGAAGCAAAGAAGTATCTCAACTGAATTCAGAAGAATGGGTTACACATATAATTCAGACCACAGGAAAAAAACACCGTTATAAAATATAATATCATATGCACCTATAGATTTTCACAACTTACACAAAGTGTGAGTTTAATGGTAATTTTATATATTTTATCCACATGCTTTAGTCGAGCAAAATTAACTTTTAAAGATCCTCCACAGCTGTGTCATGTGGGTTTCTATGCCTCAAAAATTTCTGTTTACCTCCTCCATATAGGAGCTGCATCTGTGCATCCCTCTTCCTTCGGCTGCACTTTCTGTCTGCCTGAACAGAGGTGTGCTCTCCCACACTGGGACAAGCCACAGGTGTCTCCAGACCTGGGTCCACCGTACCATTTCGTGCTTAAACAGCACCCGGCACAGAGACCAGGGCGCGGGTGCTGCCAGGCACACTGCCATCGCTGCTGGCTGCGCAGCATCCATCTGCCCAACTCAGCAACACCAGCAGAGCACAGCAATTCCCCACGCTCTGTCCTCCCCTGAGCAGAGAGGTGGGTGACGGAGAAGGTCCATCAAACCATCTCCTGAAGGAAAGATGCTGAGGTGGTTTCTGGATCCCACTGAAGTCAGCTGCTGCCGTTAGCCAGAGACGGGAGTGCGGAGCGTGGGTGGTGAAAGGATGCTCCTTCTGCGCCGGTGAGCAGTTCCCCCAGGGCCACTCACCACCAGGCTCATGATGCGGTTTGCCGCCTGCAGTGTGCTCCGGCAGCTCCCACAGCCAGGGAGGTCTCCCCCGGTGCCCAGGGGACAGCACCGGCGGGAGGTGCTCACGGCCGCAACCCTCCCTGTGCAGGGAAGCCTTTGGTGTGTCCCCCGCCCCAGCCCAACGCTGCCGCTGCCAGCCCGGATCTCACAGCTGTGGTTTGGGAGATGCTGGCTGCCCGCACGGAAGATGCTGGGAATGAACAGGATGCACAGAGCAAAATCCCGTGCACCAACACCCATGGGTCTCAGCCCTGGTGCGAACAGGCAAGCACGCAGACACACGCTCCGCACTGCAGACACGGGGTGGAGGCAGCGACATGACGACTTTGGCAGCCTCAGCACCTTCCTTCGCTCCTGCAACGCTGTACCAGTCAAAGGGACAATGGGAAATTCAGCCACTACCATTTCTGACCCCCACCTAATTTTGTGGTGAGAAAGAGGAAGAGGAGGAGGAGGAGGAGAAGGAAGAGGGCACACGGGGAGCAGCCCGCAGCCTCAGGTCGGGGGGGAGACGCTTTTGCAGCAGCGTCGGCACTCGGTTATCTCTTGCAGGTTGCTGCGGCACGGGTCCCTCTCAGCCACGGGGACCTGCTCGTGTGCCGAGCGAGTCCGGCTCCAGCCCGCAGGCTCCCGGTCGGCACAGCGGCACAGCTGGAGGCGGGCGGCGGGGAGAGGGGCTCGCAGCACGTGCAAGGGCACGGAAAGTTGTCGTGTTGGTTGGTTTAACTGCAGAGGCAGTTCAACATCATGTTTGTTTTTATTATCCCTATTTTAGCTTTCTAAATGCATTCATGCTTCCGTGCTCTTGGCTTTTTTAGAACTGCAGAACAGACGATGACAAAAAGGCAGTCGGTGACCCAAAGAAAATGACGGCTCCCTGTATGTATTTGTATCTTACGGTTCTGCCTTAAATGTTCTGATGCACTGGACAGGGAACAAAATTAATCAGCCAAGATTTTACTTTTAAGGAAAAACAGTGTAGCTCTTTGTTAATTACCATAATTAATTAGTGTCATCTAAACATTAATTATTTATCCTGCAGTAAACTCAGCAATCTACAGTACAACTCCCTTGACCCTGTGCTTATCACATGGATGCACTTATTAAGCGAGTATGGCAGAATCTCACTGCACGCGTTTCTGTTATTTCAAGACCTGCTTTCAGTCAGTGGGAGGTTGAGTGGGTCCCTTTTTGGGGTACGCCATGGGAATTCTGCCAGCGATCTCTCAAGCGGGCAAGCCTGTCCCTGCAGCCTCACCGGAGACGAACACACAGGGAACAGCCCCCCACACCACCGGCTGAGACTGCCCTCTCGCTCGTGTCTGGGACAGTGTTCCTAAAATCACTTATTCCCCTCCCATGTAATGGGATAAATCCTCCAAGAAAAAAAAACCTCAAAAATTTTAAAAGTATCTCTGTGTACATATATATAGATAGGCACACACGGCTAGAGCTTGGCAAATAATTTTTACGGACTGCCGTATCTGAACGTCCCCCCTCTGCTCCCGACAGCCAGCTGTTGGCACACCAGCACTTTCTGTGGATCAGCAATGGTGGCCTGAAAGCGAACGTCCCGCACGGCCAACGCGGCTCTCGCTGCCATGGGTTCACTCGGTGCCACAGCAGCCGAGGCCAGGGGATGCGATTCTGACCTGCAGCCACGGGGAAATTTCTGACACTTTTATTTTTACAGGAAAACACTGACTGACTGAAACTGAGCCTTGCTTACCAGTGGGCACCATTTCTGAAGAAGTGCATGACACAAAACTCTCCTGGGGAAAATCCTGAAGGTGTCACGAGAGCCCATCCTGAGACTGGCAAATGAAAATTTTTTTAGCTCTCCAGGTCAAAATCATTTTTGTGTTTAAATGTAATCAGCTTATGTGGAGTCATAGAGTCACAGAATCACTGAGGCTGGAAAAGACCTTCAATATCATCGAGTCCAACCATTACCCCAGCACTGCCAAGACCACCACGAACCCCAGGCACCACATCTACACGGCTTTTAAATCCCTCCAGGGGTGGTGAGTCCACCACTGCCCTGGGCAGCCTGTCCCAGGGATGGACAGCCCTTCCAGTGAGAAGTTTTTTCCTCGTACCCAATCTAAACCTCTCCTGACGCAACTTGAGGCCGTTTCCTCTCATCCTACCATCTCTGTATCTCTGTGTAGATGTACTTATGGAAGTATTAAAAAGTAAACCAGCCTTCACTCCTCACGGCTGACCCTCCTCGCCCACCGCGCGCTCCCATTTCCGGAGCATCCCCTGGCCCGGGTGGGTGTCTCTCCAGGTGTCAGTTCACTGCACCGCTCTCCGTGCGTGTGCAATGCTTTCTGAGCCATTCCTCTCACTGCTAGTGCAAACGTACGTAACCCAAGAGACTGGATAGCCAGTCTGCACAACCAGGGCACAGAACAGGTATTAAAAAAATATCTGTGTCTTCGGTGTAAGCAAGCTCTTAGAATTATTTTCTACAACTTGTGCAAGACATGGTTATTCTTCACTGTAATTACTGTCTAAAATACTTTGTGCATAACAAAAAAAAAATGTTTGTGGGAGTTAGCAGGTGTTTTCAGATAAACTAGTTTCAGTTAGTCAAAAACTGAAAATGTCTCCAGCTTTGTACTTTGTGGCGAGCAAAGTACAATGGTACATTTACTGAACGGCTCGGTAAAAGACAAGCACTTTTCCTTTAAAAATATTTACTAAATCTCTAGGAGGATTGATTAAAATTTTTCATGCTTTTACTTCCCCAACTCTCTTCTTGACTTTATTCCCCTTAGGAAGAAAGGAAGCACACTCAGGATGCACGCTGCCTAGCATTTCTCTTCCTTACATAGACGTACACGCACATAACACGCATTTACGCATGGCCATGGGTTCTGCGCGAGGTGCGCTCTGCAAGGCTGCGACCGCCTTCCCACACCCCAGCGAACACTAGTGCCGACAAGACAAAACCACGCACGGTTCACAAAAACGACTGATTTGTTGTGAAGCTGAGCACCACTCTGCTTCCGGGTGAAATCTCTGAGAGAGATCTTTTATTTTTTTTTCTTTTAGAAAACAGAAAAAAAAGAAAACTTGTAACGTACGAAGCTAACCCTGCTGTCATTGTGCGGCAGTGGCCAGGGGGTGGTGCAAAGCGGGGGGCCGGGCAGCGCAGCCGTTACCCCCACCCAGCAGGACATGAGGGGTCCCTCCACCAGCGCACCACCGCCCCTCGCTGATTTCCCTCTCCCCGAAGACGGCGCGGCAGCTCTGCCCGTAGTGCAGACGGACAACGGACCCGGCGTCTGCTCCGCCACCGGGATGCACCAGGAGCGCGTCGCCGGCACCCCGTGCCCAGCATCGTCCCCTCGCCGCCCGCCCGTGCCAGCCCGGTCCCTCGAGCTCCACCGACTCCCGTCTGCCGCTGTGCCCGGGGGCTGCCCGCCAGGCTCCAACGCCTCCCGTGCCGCCGGAACGCGGGCACCGGTCGTTACCATAACACACTCAATTGTTCTCAGCGGTGCTCCAGCAAATAAAGCCATTAATTACGGTCTCTCCCTCAGCCGCCGTTGGCTGGAGCGGCAATCAATGCGCAACCCCTCATTGCCTGCTCTTGGGGAGCGGAGACAGATGCCATAAAAATGATCCGCAACCCACGCCGAGCCCCGCCAGCACGGCGGCAGCAGGCTGTGCCCAGGAACGGCCACCACGCTGCTTCCACATGCGATGCCGTATTTATTTGGCCTGCCACAGCCGTGGGGGAAGACATCCCATTAGGCGATTATTTTTATCTTATAACGTCAATTTACTTATACTGATTGGCTTCCTGCCGCCAAATATCAATTAAATTGCAAATGCCTGCTGAAGCTTATTTTCTGTGTCTTTCTCTTTCCCCCCATTTCCCTTCCTTCTTCTCTCTCCCCTTCTTTTTCTTGAGAGAGAGAGAGAGAGAGAGAGAGAACCCTATGTTTGAACATAATTTAATTTATTTCCCTTTCCATATCTCAAAGGAAAATCTATATCTCCCCCTGGAAGGCCATTTGCCCTCTGTTATTGGGAGCTGAGGTATCACAGCACTGGGCAATTTGTTTCAACCGCCTATCGGCAGCCCATCAGGACTCCTCAGGACCTCTGCCATCTCAATGCAATTGTATCTGGTATTGCCATTTACGATGGCTGGACGGCCGGTTTCGGTTGTCACACAGTGTGCCCACCCCCCTGCCACCCGCCCCCTCTCCCGCAGTGCTCCTCGGCTGCTGACCGAGATCTCCGCTTCTCCATCAGCAGGACCCTCGTTAGCTCGGCGGCTGCTCCCAGACAGCTGCATTTCGGGGGGGCGATGGGGTGGCCAGAGCCGCAGGAGGTTGCAACCGTTCAGCTGCGTGAGCGGGCTCTGGCAGCGGCAAGCGCGGGGAGCAGGAGCCGGTGCGGCGGCCACGGGCGAAGGAACGGGGGCTGCATCTCCCCACCCCCCGCCACAGCAGCGCTTGGTCTCCTCTGGCCTGGGGAAAGGTCTAACCAGGACATGGCACCTGCTGGTGCAATGTGCAAGACACCTTGCCGCTGCGACCTGCCAGAACCGGGGATGACTGCGGGCACAAGACCCCAAAGCATCCCGCTGTACAAGCAGACTGCCACCCCAATGTCCTTGTGCGGGGCACAAGTCCTCTGCCCGTGCCTGCGCGAGGGAGGGGGGATAGGACCAGGTCACACAGCGGCTGGAGGGCTGGCAGACGAGCACCGGTGATAAAAACCAACGTCCGCGGCAGCCAGAGGCCAACGGCAGCGGTGGGACCTGGAGGGTGACCGGGAAGGTAAAGCGGAGCAGAAGTGCAATCGGAACCAACACCGCTAACCAGCGATGAGGAGGCGAAGTCCCTCAGAGGCAGAGCGCTCCCGGCCCACGGGCACTGGGCAGGACCAAGCCCCACTGCCCTGCCCACCCCACCTCCAGCCTCCCACAGGGCATCACCCAGGGAAAAGCCCGGGAGAGCAGAAGCCCATGAGAACGGCCCAACAAAACCATCTGCAGCCTCTCTGGGTGCAGACGCAGCCCTTACTCAAGGCACCTCTGTCGCTCCCCTGTGCCGTGCACAGCCGCCCGGTCCATGGGCAGCGCACACAGAGGAACAGCACGAGAACAAGCACAGCCCCACGCACGATGCCCACCGAAAGGGAAGGGATCATATCAACCTGGAAACAGAGACGGCTGTGCCTGTCAGGCCCCCGTGTCTCTCGTGCGAGGCGGTGCCAGCGAGGATGCCTCTCCTGCGACCAGCGCGAGATTCAGCCGTGGCGGCCGCGGGCAACGGCTGCTCCGCGGGCAGGATGGGCTCCCGGGGACACACCGAGCTGAGCTGGCACACTCACCAAGACTCCAAGCCTTGGCTCTTCCACAGCGCCGCTAGCAGCCCCTTGCAAGACTCCTCCAGCCCCCGGTGCCTCAGTTTACCGGCCGATGAAGCAAGGACACTCTCACCGAACACGTAATACAGTAAAGATCTCCTGTCTGCAAAGTCCTACCCGTTACAAATTGTCTGTAGGGCATCCAAAAACTCTTTGGCGCCTTAGAAAAACAGAGGTGAGTTTATTCGGGGCTGGTCAGCTACCAGAGTGACTGTAACGGTGTTTGCAATTACCTCCACAACAGGGTTTTGGACAGAAGCTGTAGGGGTTTAGCTAAGGCTGGTTTAAAAATCTGGGCCCATGTATTTGAAAGACGTATTCAGAAAGCAAGAGAACGTGCTATGAGGAGCACACCGCTGTGCGTATACGTACCTAGAACTATCTCTACACATATATACTATACATATACACATGCATAGTGACCATCTCTATTCCACCTGCCCACCCGTATAGCTGGTGCCTATGTAGAGATGCTCATAACAAAATGCCGACGGCAATAGGAAAGGCCTCTGCACCCTTTGCAATGGTGATTATTGACCAGTTCGTTCAGTGCCTGGTGGAGGCAGCGCGATTGCCTGGGATGCACCTTGCAGGTTTCTAAACAGAAGGCTCCAGAATCAATTTTGTGGTAACTGGTTAGATGTGACCAGCTTACAAACTCAGCATGGGCGTCAGGAAGCAAATTCAAGCAGCACCATTACTTTTTTTTAAATATCAGAGGTGAGGAGAGCCTCCCGGCTGGGAGAGCCACAGGACAGAACAGAGATTAACGATTTTGGCTCATTTTCGTCTCCAAGGTGACAAACGGGTGCGCAGCAGGTGTGGTGCCATGGCTGGTGGTGCAAGGCGATGCTGAAGCTCACAGCCTGCACCGGAAGATTTGTGTCTCTCCTGAAGCGAGCACAGCGCTGGGAGCTTCTGCAGAGTGAGATCGGTTTGGCCGGCGACCGCCACTTCCACCATCGTCTGAGGGACCTGGCCGCACGGCGACGACACGCGGAGGGCAGCCCCCACCCTGCGGGTCTGCCCAGCTTCCCCTGCCCACCGCTGCCTCTGCACCGGCTTCTCCCACAGCATCTGCAGCCCCAGCTCTCCAGGGGAAACGCTGTTGTGCAGGAAAGGGCCTGGGGCGCACAGAGGACATGAGCATCCCGGGAAGCTGGTGAGAACTCGTCCCTGGTGGCCACCGTCAGCCGGGGCTCCGGCCCCAGCAGTGGCCAGGTGAACCGCGCACGGATACCCCACTGCCAAACCAATTTTCCACTCACAGAGTGGTGAAGTGGCACCAGTTTCATACTACGGAGCCAAGACACCAACCCAACGGCTCCATTTTCACGCATGGCATCCTTGGAGGTAGCGTACCTGGCAACTCGCCTTGGCTGCCAGGAGGCTCTGGGAGTGCGACCTGGCAAATGGGAACAAGACCAAGAGGTCCCAGAGGTTTACACTGATTCCACGTGGCAGACACTCACTTCCCGGGGAACCACGGACAAATTTCTCAGTGTCTCAATGCTCTGACCTCCCTCTTTAAAGTAAACTGACCCTTTAAGGTGCTGTGGTGGTCAAACCGTCAGGCACCAAATGCCTCTGCAACAAGGACTGTGTGGGTGTAAGAACAGCAAGAAATGGTAAACTGACGAGTTACACAAATTCAAAACTCAAAGACACACACCTAAACAGTTCCAAAAAAACTCTCCTTGGATTCAGGCATGTCTATAACCACGTTCCTCCCATCCTGGACCACCTGCTCTAGGCCTTGGCCACTCTCCCCACTGCCAGCCAAGGCGATGATGCATGGGGACCATTCTCTGTCCTCCCAGCTGGGGCTGGGCAGGCAAAGACAGGTTCAATTTGACACAAAATCTCACTCTTCCAGAAAAGCAGCCTCCTGCGTCCTCCCACCTCGGAGGAAACCTGGTAGAGACTGGGGAGAGAAAGGCCGGGACACAGTTCTCAGGGAAGCAACTGGAAAACCAAGGAATCAGAGGAGGAAAAACCTGCTGCATGACTATTTCTTCTTAGTCGAATTACAGAAAAAAAGTCAGGCACTGTCAAGCATGAAATCTTATTGGGACAATAGAGATGGAATTGCCACTGCTGACAGTAATGTTTACAAGGGCATCATGTGTCGATGCTGCACAGCATGAAACCAGCAGCCCCGTCTAGCTCTGTGAATTGTAACAAGAGACAAAATGTCCCATTTGGGACAGGTAGGAATTGTACCACCAAAAATAACCGCTCAGGTGTAAAATCCATTACAGGCGGACGGGAGGAGATGCGGAGGAGCCCCGTGGACACGGCGGAAGGCTCCTGAGCTCTCTCCAGCCACCGGAGCTGGCGAACACGGTCTCTAAGCCTGGGAGAAGACTCGTCGGTCGGTTTGGGGGCTTCCCTTTGCCCTAAGCTGAGGACAAAGCAGAGGGACCAGGTGCCCACACTGCTGGGCACTGACCCCAAACCAGAGGCATCGTTGAAGAGCTTCCAGTCAACACACAACGTACTGCTCCAGGTGCCCATGCTTCGAGCTCTTGTATCGGATCGTCAGGAAACCAGTACCACACCTGAAGGATCGGAATTTTTTAACAGCCTCCACCACAACATCTGCCTGACTCAAAGGAACTGTACGCAGGCAGCTGCAGCCCACCGTGCCCTGTGACCAGTGCTCGCTATGACACCTTCCAAATTAAGAACAACCTCACATGCCCAGAGACAGCAGCTACAATAAATTATATTACAAGGAAAGGGAAACCAGAAGGAATACCTTGACCACAAAGCCCAACAGTAATTGCTTGAATTAAAAAGGGCTGAAGCGTGTTTAGCAAATGTAAGATGTTCTGGTGTCTTCACCTGAAATACGCAGCCACCATGAAGCCTTCGATGTACGCACTTGTGCGCCCAGTATCTCACGGCTTCTCCCTTGGGGCTGTGCCTCTCTCTGTCACCGCACACTGAAACGGGCAAAGAGGAGACGTACGGCAGCCATCAGACGTGGTGCTGTGGCGGTGAAACCAGCTCGCACCAGCTCCTGCAGGCAATGCAACAGCCCCCCAGGCAAAACCCAGCGTCCAACCAGTTACTGCTTTGATGAGGCAAAACTAAGCTCTGCTGTGCCAGATGGCCACCGCTCAACCAAAGCTGCTCTTCCAGACGTCTCCTCACTGCGAGTTTGGGGTTTAGATTGCATTCTTCACTTTTTTGACTAAAGGTTGACATGACTTGTGTAGAGCATCTGAAAGAAGCACCTTCCCTCAGTGACACCACCATTCCCACAAGAACAGCATCCCTACAGCACTTGGTCTACTGATCAGCATTCCTGATGTTCAGTCCTACAAGGGACCTTTTCTCTGGCTCAGCCCCTATTTGCAAGATCTTGGAGTACAATGACGGGGCTGCAGAAGTTTCTGAGCAAACAAAGTGCTGGCACATCCTCACCCAGCCTCTGACCAAAGAAATTCAGAGAGCAGCAGACGCAGCCCTCAGACATTTCCCTGCTTCAGCACCCCGGTACGTGGCCACCGGGAAGCTATTTTATGAAGATGAAGCATCCGTGTGATCAGAAAGCTGTCGCCTTTTGCTGATGTTAGTGCTCGACAGATTTCCAACACCCTGACCGCCACTGCAGACACCTCTTTTGCCATGCTACAAATCAGCCAGATCAGTGCCCAGCTGATAGGAGATTTTGACTGGATTTACCTCCACCACAGGGTCCAGGGAGGCACCTCGGCTAAAGATCCTTGGTTCCCAACCTCCACCTGTAATGTTCAGCTGCAGCAGCAAAGGAGAATCTCCTGCTAGAGCCATAACCTTGAAGTAATTACCATAAGTGTACTTTAACTACAAATATCTCTCAGCAGATTCTCAAAGGAGACTAAACATGGGAAAACTCCACACTCAAATTTTCTAGGCATCTGCCAGAAGAAAAGACGCTGGTTGCTTTCAGAAGTCCAAGCACTTTGACTGCTTTTCACATCTCTGAAGTCATGGGCATCATTACATGGATGGTCACTGCCCCAGAAGCGAGAACATACAAAATGAGGAACCAGCCATGCAGGCATCTCCATGTGCACGCCAGTCTCCACAGCTGAAGTCCACAAAGGAAACAGAGAAAGCAACAGCCGTGGCTCTGAAACTGACTCCAAGGAAAAGCTTTTGCAAAGTTGCTCCAGAGTTATCTGGGATGCACCAGCACGAGTGCTGTGCCAGCCCCTGTCGTGACAGGAGAGCTGGAGTGCAGGGAACAAACCTCAGACCACCTGGGACACCTGCCCAGAGGTACAGACAGTAAAAAAAAGCCTAGCTCAATATGAAGTGGAGAAAGAAGTCAAAATTCATCCTCTGGTGGAAGTTCAGCAAAACACCAGTGGAACATTTCATGTATGAGACACATATATGTGTTATTGGGGCAGACAGGGACACTATCTCTGGATTTTCCCAACTACATCCTCATTTTCCATCTGCAGACTGCTCAAGGAAAAAAGAAAATAAAAAAAAGGAGGGATTTGGCTTTCTGAGCAGTACATCTGGATGTTCTGCTGCCTGCTCAAAGCTCCTGCCAATTGCTGATCCTGCTGCTCTGCCTGGACTGCTGGATGTCTGGGATGTCGTGGGCTCGGCCAGCGCAGGGCAGGCACAAAGCCCGAGCACCGGAGGCTGACGGCGCGTGCCCCGCGCGTGCCAGCTGCACTACATGCACACTGCAAAATGCATCTTCCCCTATTTTCATCTGCACTTCCACGGCAGAACAAGCCCTGCCCCAGGGTTTTGTGCTCCAGCACGGTGCACAGCGAGTAAATCACCGTCTGCTGTAAGTACTACAGTGCTCTCCAAGTTTTGCTGTACCCTGGTCACTATGCCATGAAAAATTTGTAGAAGTGGTTTTCTTGGCTTAGGTACATCCAGACAACATAGACATCCTGCTGGCATGAGTCCCATACTTCTGCAAGCTCAGGATGACCAGCCAGTCGTGCAATTATTTAAAAACCACACCAAGAGCAAAGTGCAGTGACCAAGTCTGGTGCAAATAATCCCACAGCTTGTGCTGCATTGCCTTCCAACATTTGTTGAATAACAAGAATGGGACTGTTCCACAAGTGCCAGGAGACGCCAGAATTGGCAGGTTTCAGTCCATATTGCACAACTACCTCTAGCAATGAATAACCCTCAGTGCAAAGAGTACACACACAGGCCGTGACAGACAAAAACTGAACTGGACAAAACTTCCAGTCTCAGGACACCCCAGTTTTTTTGCATCTCACTGATTTTTGCGCTGTCTCGTTACCAGGAGCTTCCCGATTGTCAACAACAGCAATTACAGCTTAAAATATTAACTCTGGCTCTTCCCAAAGCACCAACAGAAAAAGTGGTTTTCCACTATCATTCAGGGTTTCAGGAGTTTGTCATTTCAGCCAAGAAAATAATTCTGACTTTAAAATCCCAGAAAGTGTGAATCAAATCTTGCAGCAGCTGTGACAGATGCAGATTTCAGTCCTACACGATAACCCTGGCACTAGCGATGCACTTTGTGCAGCCACAGAGAAGGCAGCTAGCCTGCCGGTACCCGCGGGACAATCCGGGTTACTGTTCCCACGGGAAGACGAGCAGCCTCGGGGGTGGGACAGAGACCCTGCCCAACCCATGCCCCCGCACCGCGGGCACGCCAGCGTGCGGAGTGAACACGGGACGAGGCGAGGGGAAAACGGTCACCGTTTCTGGGGCCACGGAGGAAACCTGCCACAGAAATATGTGATACTCGGACAGTTCCTGCTGCCACGGAGGTGCCAAATCTGTCACTTAACACTTTGGCGTTGGACCGTTCGTGTGGGAGCAGCCCCGTGCCTCCCCACGCACCGTCTGCAGCCGGTCAAATCTCTCTGCCAAGGCAAGTGCTGAGCCGGCCACAGCTCCTCCGAGCTCCCCTTGCACGCTCGGGACTGAAGCTTTTCTTTTAACAGCACAGACGTATTCTGACAGACCCGAGCGATGCAGAGCCACACACAAGGAAAACCCAGCGTCGTACACTGTGACACAAAGCCTCTCACAGGAACACCTCACTCAAGCACATCCTTTGAAAAGAAAGTCACAGAAATAGCCAGGTACACCAACAAAAACCCAAACAACAACCTTTTCTCTTCTTGGTTTTGTTCTTCAGTTCTCTCACTACTGTCATTTACAATGTGAAAAGCTAGTTGTGAAAGTCTGTGAAAAATATAATAATCCATCCTAAGACAAAACTTATCACATCTCTCTATATATTTCTGTAGGTGATAGATACATTAGAGGTATGCACATACATGCGCAGTATAGACACATAGGTACATACATGCACTGTAACTACAGCTCAGTATTTCCTCCTCTCTGGATGCTACCAATTTCTCTGTAAAATCAGAATGATTCATCTTGCTCATCACCTTTCTATTTTATTTTATATTAGCATTTATAACAAACATCCATCAACATTGACAAGTCCTGCTTTTCCACAAAACTGCTTTTTCCTTGGAAAAATGCATTCCTGCAAAAGAATCCTGGCCAGCCCCGGTACTGGCACTGTCAGGATGGTCTGACAAGGCATCTACCCCTAAACTGGATTTCAGCTAAACCTATATGAAGAGGTTATTCCTTGAAAAGCATCTAGCACTCGACAGCTCCTGATGAGAACAGCTGGAGCTACAGAAGGGCTGTAAGGAGTGGTGGAGGTCTGGGCTTTTCATTAGCAGAGCGCCGGGAAGTGCCCACTCCACCGACGCCGGTGGCAGAGCGACGGGGCGTCACCCCGGCGCTGGAGGAGAGCTCTCTAGAAAATAGGGGCCCCGGGGACTGCATTAGGAGAAAAGTGACAAATACGCTTGACGTGCGCACAAGACAGCCGGTAACCTGCTTGCTCGGAAAGGGCAGCTGTGCTGGCGGGGAGTTTTCCTGCACTGAGCTGTGAACACGTAAAACCACCCATGGGCAATCATGGCCAGTGGCCGGGGCAGAAGCAGCCCGTCCCTCCCAAGTCCTCAGGTGCCAGGGCACGGGGATGTCCGTCCCTGGGGACGGCTGCCTGCAGCCTCTGCCATCCGCCTGGCCATGCCCCCCATCCACAGGGACCCCAAAGAAGTCATCTGCTGGCACCAGCACCCCTGAGTGGGGGGACGCGGGCAGCCCCAGGCATTCAGCGGGGATCTCACGGGATGTGCTCGTGGCTCAGGGTGCCACAGGGAAGCACACGGATGGCTGTAACAGTGTGGGATGCTCCCACTGTGCTACAGAGCTGAAGGGATGAGTCCCAGCGATGGAGGACCTCATCCTGCAGGCTCCATCACCCGGCTGGGCAGAGCTTGGTCCTTCCCTCCCTGGAAACACCGTCCT
The DNA here is from genome assembly GCA_013400195.1 of Aramus guarauna. Taxonomy (NCBI): domain Eukaryota; kingdom Metazoa; phylum Chordata; class Aves; order Gruiformes; family Aramidae; genus Aramus; species Aramus guarauna. The sequence goes on from VXBL01010545.1 coordinate 228,377, forward strand.
GCCTCAACAGCGCTCGTGGGAATGCATCGCCCTCCCACGTCAGAACAGCTCAGTTGGGTGCTGAAATGGCTTTTCATTTCATTTTCATTAATTTAGATGTGCAGAGCTTTCTCAGAGGCCCAGACCACACCATTTTAACAACGCTGCAGCTGAGGTCTGAACTGACCTACATTTATTGTTTTTTCCCTAGAATTTCATGACGAATGTCAAAACAGTCTCTTCTTTCTCTCAAAGAGAAATCCTGTGCCAGCTGAGCTCCTCTTGCTAATGTCCTGGATGACCAGCTCGGCACCGATAACCTCACGGATGGAGGGTGGCTCTTGGGAACACCCAAGGGTTTTAGTCTGACGCCGTGGCAGAGCCAAACTCCTCCTCCAGACACCCACCACCACCCACGGGTGACACCGTCAGTGAAACCGCCAGCGTGGCCAGAGGCTGGTGACACTTCTGCACATTCAGAATGCCCCGTGTAAGGTGCACAAAAGGTAAGTGCACAGCGTGAAACAAAACAAAAGGCCCAGTGTTGTTGGAAATAATCTCCATGGACTCAGGAAAAAAGCTTTCAATGAAATTTAAAAAAAAAAACAACTTCCACCAAGCCACAGATTGCATTGGATATAGCACAGATGAAGCCACCACCACAATGTAACTGGCAAAGTCTGGATCAAACTCTAAAAGGATGATTTCAGTGTCCATGTGGTGAGGGAAAATGATCTCTTTCGAAGAGCTAACGAACCGACGGGACGAACAGCTCACCCCGCTGCAACACCAGGAGAGGATCCCTGAACGCACAGGACAATCTGCATCAGCAGGAGAAATTAAAATCAGTGCTTGCTGACCTTGCAAAACCTAATTTCCTTCAAAAGCTTCATCTCATTATAGTCACTGGAGCTATCCCCAGGAGTAAAGACAACTCCAGTGAGTAAGCACTGCTGAAGTGGGCCTAGAAATTATTAAACTCCAGCACTTCCCCGGCACTCCGCAAGCGGTTTCTTTCTCTTTAACCTCTGCATGGGCTTGGATGCCTCCACCTGTTCTGCCTGACCACCTGCACTACAGTGTCTGGTTTCTGGCTTTTTATGCACTTTTCCACCACCTCTTTCTGCCCCGTCAGCGGGGTCTGCATCCCCCCATGCTCCGGGCCGGCATCGCCCCTCGGCACGGAGCAGCTGGCAGGTACGGCCAGTCCCCCCTCCACTCGCTCGGCAGCCCCACTGTGTACCCCTCCCCACGTGTCACTGCCCAGACTTACAGTTCGGCACTTCGGCACCATAAAGTTCAAGTTTCTATTGGCAAGTGACTTTTCCCCTCACGGTCTTTCTGGTTTTGACTGTTTTCCTCGTGGTTCATATCCCCAAAGGCTTCAGTCATTTGCACATCGCTTGCACGGTGCAGAAGACCCCAAGAAAGAGCCGCAGAGGATGACGCCGATCCCCACCATGCACTGTCAGGCTCAGGTCCTTATCTGGGGTGAGATGAGTTACTTCCACAATTTAACCTTGCCAGTGGTTAATTTCCACACTGAACTCCATCACCCGCTGGCTGCAACACCTATTTTCCTCCTGCTGATGCCCCGGAGTGCGGACAGGCAGCACAAACACATCTGTGGGCTCCCTCACCTCCCACGCCAGTGACCGTCCAACACCCCACGGTGCCCAGCAGTGCTGTGACCCCTCGTTCAGCAAGTCCTCCCCAGCAGGGATGCTCAAACCCCCCAGGCCAAAAGTGGCTAAACCTATTCAGGAAACTCCAAGGAGTAAGTCTGGAGTGTGAGGAGATCCCAGCCCCTACTCGGGAGAGGAGAGGGCTGTCACACCAGAGCAGTGTCTCATCAGAAGCGTTTTGGACGAGCAGTACCCAGGGAGCAAAGCCAAGATCCATGTCCCAAGATTCTCCATTGCCAGGGGAGCTACCCTGAGATCTACTTTACGTTTATGAAGACTTGGGAAGCCCCAGGAAGGGGGGTTTCCACACTCACCACTAGCCCCATGACTGGCAGGGCCCCTCCAGTGAGGCGCAGGCTGATGCAGCAGCTCGCAGTACCCAGGGCTTCAGCCCAGCCAGGACATTCCCGTGGCGTGGTGCTCAGCAACAAGGTGGGAGGTCTGCGTCGGCAGGAGGGATGGAGGGCAAGGGCAGGACAGTGGGACCAAGAGGGCAGAACAGGCAGATGTTTGTGTCCACCGCAAGAAGAGCAGCAGGATGCCCCTGTACATGATCCATGTGCCGCAGGAACACACTGCCGGTCACGGGGCAGACCTCAGATGGGGACAAAGCTGTGGATATTGCGCCTGACCTTACTCAGCAGAACTGGTACAAGCTGTGGTTCTGGAGTCCAACGTTTAAAGAAGTGGAGCTAAACCAAAGGGGAAAATACTTTACAAGTGCTCACAGCAATCTTCTAGAGTAGGTGCTCCAGAAGTCGCGTGGTCCCTCAGCCACAAGAGGAGCTGACAGAAGACCCTTGCAGCACCTACTCAGTGTTGTGCTCCCTTTCAAGGCTGATCACCGTCTGCCGTGCAGCCTCCAAGGTATTTTTCCCACAGCCCTGCCAGCCGCTGCCTAGCTGTGAGTGTAGCTTCTTGTTTCTGTCCCGCTGGGAGAACATGGGCCTGCTACGGAGGAAAGACACAAAATGCAGAAATACTGCCTGTATTATTAGTCCTCGCTCTTGTTTAGTCATGCTTGCTTTGCTTTTCCTGGTCTCTCTGCCCTCCAGACGTGTCACTGACATCTGTCGGTGCAAAGCACTTTGTCGGCCGGTCTCAAATGCAGGCACCTCCCGCAGCCGCTGCAGCGTTGGCACCGTCAGAGATGCACCCAGCAGCATCAGCCAGCTGTGCGGGTCAGTGCTGCTCAGATGGCCAAATGTGCCTAACCTGGGGCATCCCCATGTGAAAACGTGGTGATTGTAGCCCTGGGTGGTTTGATAAGGCATTGGTTTTCACCACTCCCAGTTTCTTCTCATTCCCATTAGTGTCTCTGTCCCTCTTGGAGGCTTATCCTCCCAAAAAGAAGGCTGTGACCCAAACACCTTATAGGAAGCAAGTCAAGGTTTGGGCTGGAAGGGACCTCCCAGCCCCTCCAGTCCCAGGGACACCCTCCACTAGCCCAGGTTGCCCAAAGCCCCATCCAACCTGGCCTTCAACACTGCCAGGGAGCCAGGGGCAGCCACAGCTTCTCTGGGCACCCTGGGCCAGGGCCTCAGCACCCTCCCAGGGAAGGATTGCTGCCTCACAGCCCAGCTCCAGCTCCCCTCCTGCAGCTTCAGCCCATTCCCCTTGGCCTGTCCCTCCCTGCCCTTGGCACCAGCCCCTCTCCAGCTTTCCTGGAGCCCCTGCAGGGACTGGAAGGGGCTCCAAGGTCTCCCCGCAGCCTTCTCTGCTCCAGGCTGAACCAGCCCAACTCTCGCAGCCTGTCTCCAGAGCAGAGGTGCTCCAGCCCTGGGATCATCTCCGTGGCCTCCTCTGGCCTGGCTCCAACAGCTCCGTGTCCTTCTTGTGCTGGGGACCCCCGAGCTGGACGCAGCACTGCAGGGGGGTCTCAGCAGAGCGGAGCAGAGGGGCAGAATCCCCTCCCTCGACCTGCTGCTCACGCTGCTGGACACACAGCCCAGGACACGGGTGGCTTTCTGGGCTGCCAGCCCACATTGATGGGTCATGTTGAGCTTCTCATTCCCCAACACCCCAAGTCCTTCTCCTCAGGGCTGCTCTCAGTACATTCTCCACTCAGCCTGTAATTGTGCTTGGGATTGACCCAACCCACGTGCAGGACCTTGCACTTGGCTTTGTTGATGTTTAAAGGCAAGGCATTTTTCAAAGAGTTCAGTTGAGAAAACAAAGCACAAGCACCTACATCATCACACCAGATGCTGACAGCAATGTAGGGTTATGGTTGGTGAGAATGGAAACAAAACAACTTGTACGAGTGAAGGTCTCCTGCTATGCTGGTTTCAATTCCCCAAACACCTCCACTGCTGAGAAGACTATACCAGTGAAACTGCAATAGGGTCTGTGCAGCTGTTCGGTGCGGGTATTTAAACCTGCCAAACCTCTTCTGCAAGAAGGAGTAGGTGGGTAGCGGACAGTTGCATCCTGCACGGAGCTTTGCTCAGGATGCCCTGCTCAATTTGCTTCTGACGGTGTTTCCTGGCTGGGGCCAGGCTGCAGTTTGCAGTAAGGCACTCATTGCTGCACGTGGCCTTTTGCTCTAACCAGCTGCATCTGGTCTAGCACAGCCTGTGTCCCTGCGAGGAAACACTCTTATCCTCTGTGCCATCACGGCTGCACCCGAGCTGAGCCGTGGTGTGATGCCCCTCCTGGCCCAGCCCCTGCGTTAGCCAACGCACAGGCCAAATCACGCCGGCGTGGTGGTAACCGCAGCAGGATAGGCCAGCCGAAGTTTGTGCCTGTGCACCAACAGTCTCTAGTTTAGCAGCATAGACGTAATGTTAGTGACACAACGGGCATCCTGGACTTACAGAGCAACTACTGTGTACAAACAGATTTCAGCCTGGCTTGGCTGCTGCTCATGTTCACACACTGCACCTATTACCTGCCACTATCAGAGATTTCTGCACATTTCAGTGTCAAAGTGAGGGCATGAGCTTACTTCTGCATCAGTCAGGCTGTGGGTCTTGGACTGGACTAAGCTGCTAAAAGCATGTAAATGTCTAGAGGTACACAATCAGGTGGTTGGTAGAAGACTTACAACTAGACATGAAGTTCCCCAACACTATATGCAGCATTTGCTCCAATGGTCATCATTCCCAAGTAGGGAAAGTAGGAACACCCTTAGAAAGGAGCAGCAGACACAGTGTGCCTCTTACGGAGGACAGGGCTCTTGAGGAAGCAGGAGTCCTGGGATTTGCCTTGCTGTGATGGAGAGACACCGCTCTCCTGCAGACAGCAGCAGCTCACGAGGAGATCCCAGGTGAGAGCCGCGTCCCCTGCCTGCTTCAGCATCCCGCGCAGCTGGGGCAGCACGAGCACCTCTCTTGGCCGTAAGCCCTTCGGCCAGCTCTCTGGTACGCACAGAGCTCTGCAGCATGGACACCAGGGCTAGGGGAAAGAGGAGGGAACGGGGAAGGAGAGGTGGGCTCTGCCTTGCCGTGCTTCAGGTAGCAGACACTCCCGTCCTTTCACCCTCAGATCCTCCTCCAGAGCACTCAGAGCCCAGCAACCTCCCTCATCCCCAAAATGTGCCCTGCACACCGTCTCTGGCCCGGACTTCTGTGTGCCTGCCTGGGGACGCAGCTGCCTTTCGCCCTCCTCTCACTGTTCACCAAGGATTATTTAATCCTGCTTCAGAAAGCTTTGACTTGTAGACAGGGGATGCTCAGCACTTCCCAAAATGCATACCCTGTCAGGTCCACTACGGGACCATCACCAGCTGCCCGGCCAGCTCTAAGCTGGGAGTGAAACCAGTCCCTGCACTGCTGCCGGCTGTAAGCGCTGGACGGAGCATCCAGCCCGCTCCAACTCACCTTTGGCTTCCCTAAAACACACCCCGTTCGCTAGCAGACAGCTCAGCAAGACCATTCTGCACATCCCTGACACCTCTACAGCTTTTTCCCAAGCCGCAGGACCAGGCAAATGTGCAGCCACAGAACTCGGAGGAGGCAATCCGCAGGCAGAACAGCGAGACTGATGCCCAGCAGCCTCCGCTGCTTGAGGCTGCAGCAGCTGACTGTATCTCTGCCTTGTTACGGAACAGCCTGCTTCTTCTCTCAGGCTCCAGTAGCATGTCCTTACACCACAAGTGAAAGCAACTGATCCCCCGCAAAGGCACATCTGCTCCAAGTCCATATTACAACAGGAAAAAAATGACACCTTCAGCTATATAAACCAATAAAGACTGTCTGATTTGGTTTGCCCCTGTTGCTACCCAGCAAGCTCCCCACTGGGTTAAAGACTGGTGACATCTGCTAAAAAAATGTCAAGAGTGAAGAGAACAAAACTGGGTAATGAATCACAGTGAGCACTCGATGCAGCTGGAAGCCGGAGGAATGAGTCCACCCACTTCGCTCCCTGGCCGAGGGGAGCCGGGACCACCGAACGAGCGCTGCGCAGCCCGTGGCTCCGGGCACCATGTGCAGGGAGGTACAGCAGCAGGCACGCACCTGACAGGAGCTTCTGAGAAACAGCATGACATGGCAAAAGACACGATGCAAGGGGCTCACGCCAGGGGTAGTCTCTCCCCGGCTCTCTGAAGTCAGGAAATGTTGAAGTTAACTCTGCCCCCTTGTGCATCTGCATCATGATACAGGCCATAATTAGACGACATGCTTCTCTTCCTCACAGCAGAGGCTAGCGTCCATCAGCCACCTCCCTGTCACCCGCAGCCTGGAGCCTCGGGACGCCTCCGAGGGTGCCTCACACCCGCCCGTGCAGAGGGAACTTGTGCTGAGCAGGATGGGGAGGGGTTATGGACGCTCTTGGGGATACCCTCAAAGATGTTGAAGTATCTGTTTATGCCTCTCCAGATCTGCAGCCCTGAGCCTATTATAAAAGCAGTTTAAATGGTCTGCTGAGGACCGCTTTACTGTCCAGCTCACGAGCTCGACAATCATGACTCATCCTGCCAAAATGATGGGGGTTGTTTTAGAAATCACGTGCTCTCTTCTAAATGTGAAATGGCAAAATCGGGGGAATTTCTCAGCCCTGCTTCTGATCTTTCCAAGGAAACATGTAATTCTTTCCTATACAGTTAAACCAGAGTCTTCTGTTATCACAGGCACTCAAGCACCAGTGCTTCTGTTGGGACAGGACTGCGGCAGAGCTGTGTGGTTTCAACACAGATGGCCTCTTCTGACCTGGCTGATGAAACACAAAATTTCTGGTTTAATGCATATATTTATCTATGCACTTGTGGCCTTGGTGTGGAAACATAAATCAGATGTACTATCACAGAGTTATCTAACAACAGCATATTCAGCAAGCACCTGAGCACAGGGAGTTCTAGACTCCCACCATCGGACCAGTCCCCACATGGCTGAAATTGACCCTACAAACTTTTTGTGTTTTTTCCCCAGTTCCAGAAAACCAAGCACTACTCTGAGAGCTGACCGGGTGTTTCCACCAGCACATCCGCAGACACGACCCTGTTTGCGCAGCTCGGGCACCAGGCTGCTCGTCCAGTTTTAGTCGGGCTTCCCACGGGTTTGGTTAACGCCACTGTGGCTTCTGTCCCCCCCCCCCCCCCCCCCCCCCTTCCCCCCCC
>VXBL01010545.1:235624-247941 GCA_013400195.1 Aramus guarauna
CCTGTGGGGCCGGGCAGCGGGGACAGCAGGGTGCGTGGACCTGCCTGGCTGCAGAGTGGCGCTGGACCCTCACCGGTGCTGCAGGAGCCGGGGACCACGGTGCTTCACGGCAAGGGGCAGGAGCCCCACCTGGCAGGCAGGACAGCATCAGCCCCACCAAGAGCAAATGGGGACCCTCAGCCCACCGGTGCTGCTGCAGGGTGGGCATTCACCCCTCCTCCAGATGCCCTCCGCAGCCACAACTACAGCATCCCCAGTAAGGATCTGGTGTCCCCCCTGCTACCACACGCACATCCACAGTCTTGGCCTCATCTCCTCTCTGTAAGCTCCTACTAAATGAAAGGGATGCTCTAGTTTAAAGGCACTTTTAGAAAACACCAATGCAGAATTTCTCCTTTTCCCTTCCACTCTATCCCCAGCATCCTTCTCTCCAAACCAGTGTCTTCACTAGGAAAATGCCCAGGACACAGAACAAAACAGGACCCTAAACTCTGCAGCAGATCTGAGGAGTGCCAGCAATGTCCAACCCCAACCAGACCATGCTTGTTTCCACCCCCCAGGGCTGACAAAAGCCCCTGGCGGGGGGGACCTGCAGAGATACAGCATGGCAGACAGCTCTGCTGCTACTTTTCTGTCTCTTTGTGGATAGGGCCGCCTCCCTGACGTTTTTTTTCATTTCAGGTGGCCACAGAGTCAGCACAATGGTGACTGTTCCCCTTTTCATTGGCGGGAGGGAAACATTCCTCAGTCGGGAGAAGGGTCTGGTTAAAAACTGTGATGCAGCCCCAGTACTTTCTGAAACACCCAGACAAGCCCCTGCTCCTCAAAGAGGTGCTGCCTCTGCTACCAGTTCAAGACGAAGGTCCCCAGATGGGCTGTGACCTTGGCAAAGGCTTGCCAAAACAGGACCAAACCCCCCCACAGCAGATGGTGATGAGGGGTGTCCGCAGCTCCATCACATCACATCACATCACATCACGTCACATCACATCACACACATGCAGCATCCGTCCTGTCCCACCCCTCCCAGCCACACACCAGTGTGCACCAGAAAACAGCCCCCACTACCTTCATCTCGCTTGCGCTTGTTGCTCTCGGTGCCAGGGGAGGCGATTCCCAGGATCCCGCTGATGGAGTAGGACGAGCCGGCCGAGTCAGTGCTGACGGAGGACACCTGGGTCACAGACCCCGTGGAGGCTGCAAGGCAAGGCCAGGCGGTCAGCAGGCAGGACAACGTGAGTACCAGCCTACCCAAAAGCCACTGGTCACCCCTCACCCCATCGCAAGGGGCCGGGGCCATGCACTGCAAGATGCGGGATGCTCTTCCTTCAGCGGTCGGTCACCCCGACCTGAGCAAGGCGCGGTGGGAAGGCGCATCGCTCGGGCCAGAGGACGCCGTCAGGCAACACACCAGCCCATGTCATCGGCAAGGTGGATGGAGCTGGCTGGGCACGCAGCCATGCAGAGAGAGGAGCCTCCACAAACGGGCTGCCCGGCGCGGTCCGGGGCAGGCTGCCAGCCTCCTGGTGCAGGAACCTCGCGGGAGCAGGCAGCCTGCATTCGCTGCGCTTGGTTTGCTGCCCGCATCCTGCCGGCCCCAGCCACCAGCCTCCAGCAGTGGCAGCTGGGGTTGCCCGGGGACGGCCAGCTGTGGGTCCCATGGCTGAAGGGCTCTGAGGCTCCAAGAAATATGAATTAAATCCACTTTGCTTTAACAGAGCTCTTGGGAAAGGGTGCTAGCTGCGTCCAGCCAAGAGGGGTCATTGATCACAGCCAACACAAGCCTGGAGATGTCAGCCAGGGCTGCAGACACTGCATCCATGTGATGCTGTGGGAGTCCGGGGCCGTAAGCAAGCCGGCAGAGGAGCCAGCACCACTGCCACCCCCATCTGCTCACAGGCTGAGCCTGCGCTGGCACGTCCCCGCGTCCCAGAAAGCCCTGTGCAGCCCCAAGCACGGGGTGGGGGGTCCTCTGCTCTGCAGGACCACACGGACAGCCCCCAGCCACAGCCCACAGGGAGTCGACCTGTGTGGGGAATCCCTGCTGCCCCTACCAACCCCAAGCCCTGAGAAACAAGACTTCTCTCCTCTGCTCTTGTTCCTCAGGGAGACACATCCCCTAAGCCCCTGTAGCAAATCAGGGGATGCTTTTCCTCCTCCAAGATTGTTTTGGCATTGGAGAGAAAGGCTCAGGACATGGGGCCGCACCATGATTTCTGTGAGAAGCCTGGAGAGTTCATGCAGCTCTGCATCTCACGACGCCAGCCCACCCTTGCCAAGGGGGGCATCAAGCATTTACCCGTTTCACAGGTGGCAGCACGAAGGCAGAGAGGAACCAGGGCCCCCATCGCACCTCCCTTCTGCCTATGGAACAAGGTCCTACCCAGTCCCTGGTGGCATTCAGGGAACAAGGACAAAAAGAAAGCAGCCTGATCCCCAACCAAGCATCCATCCCGGCTGCGGCACGGCAGAGCAGCCCCCGCAGAAAGACACCATCCTCGTGAAGGGCTGATGCCGCCTGTCCTACGGACCCCCTCCACCCGCATCGCCTGCCTCGGGGCACAGCATCGCTGCTCTGCGGCTGAATTAAAGTTTCGGAAAGTTTTGCTACCTCTTCACTCAAGACTGCAAGTGCACAAAGAATTATGGAAGGGATGGTTGATAGATGAAAAAAACACATTCAAAACTACTTACTGACTAATGATGCAGAAAATGTTATGAATAAGTATCCCTTTCTTGATTTATTACTTTAATTATCTGACATTCTATAGACCCCCATTAGTGGGGGTTTTTTGGTTTAGATTTCAATTTTCTGTCTCATGGTGAAAGCTATTTATCATAATAATCAGTAAAATTCAAAACCTTTTAGCAGTATTTATAAAATTCATTTACTATGTTCAGCCCTTGGAGAATGACAAAGAAGGCGCATTAGCACGTGTGCTGAAGTGTTTTATGCAGAATTAGCTGTCCATAAGAATGATTAAAAGTTCTTTAGAATATTTGTAATCCATTATGCTATTTTTTTTTTTTACATTTAAAAAAAAAAAAAAGTTTTCTTACCTATGCTGTGACTGGAGGCTGGGACCTGCTGATTGGGTGGCTGCTGCACCTTCGTCCGTATGATCCTGTGTGTGGTTGAAAAGAAATGACTCCTTAGCATTAAGCACACAATTGCAAGAGGCATCAGACACTGATCTTTCAGTTCAGGACACCTACATCAATACAAAAAATGTGTTCCTGTGTATTATCCCCTCATCACCCAGTGAAAGATCAAAGTTTGGTGGGTGGACCCAGGACCATGCTTTTGCCGCCAGCCCCTGCCATTAGGGACCTTTGGGTGACTGGCTCCCACGTGCTCCTCGGGATGCTGCAGAGATTGCTGCGGCAGTGCCTTTGAGCAGCTAGCCCATGCCTCCCAGGAAAGAGATATCTCTTGCTATACGGGCACTCGCTGGGCCCAGCACCCTCTTCTCAGGGAGCTGGACGCTTCTGAGTCCAGGCATCCCAGCTGGCTGCAGTCCGCACCCTCGGGTGCTGGGACACATTTGCAAGGCTGGGCCCAGACCACGCTGGGTACAGAACTCACACAGCTGGAGGACTTGGATGCCTCAGAAAAGCACCTGCTTAGCCAGGTTAATATTAAAACAAAAATGTGCTGGATTAAATGCTAATTTTGAAAGCCGAATAACTACATTTTTATTGCTGGGAACAGCCTCTGCTCTGATTTATAATGATGTCAATCAGGAAAAACTCAGAGATGCAGATAAAGTGGAAGGCGGGTGTTGTGCTGCAGGACAGAGGGCAGCTGCCAAGAAGAGATGGGGAGATGCTCTACCAAATGCTCACCTGCTGATGCACTGTGAAAAAAGACGGGGTCTGAAACACCTCCGGAGACAACACGGTTCTGCCACACACTGCAGCAGAATCAAAACGGGCTTGAAGGAGGCACGTTTTTCACTCACCGTACATCTCCCTGCCCGACGTGGTGTTTATGCAGCAGTAATGCTGCAGTAAGCGTTTCTCCTCTCCTTACCTAACAAACTCTTCTCCTGTTTCTGCCAGCCATGAATTTGGAAGTGGGGAGAGGAGCGGCGGCATGAGATGGAGCTGGTGTGGAGATGCAGTCGTGGGAGCAAACAGCAATTGCTTGCTTGAACGTCAGGCAAGCGGCGCGAGCCAGCAGAGGAATCACCACTCTGGCTCCATCCCAGAAGAGGACACGCTGCTGTCCCCTTCCCCTCCCATCCCTCTGCGGGGTCTGAGGGAGGCTGGCCGGCTTGGCTGGCTTGGTCTGTTAGCAAGCCATCTTTCAGCTGCCAGACCCAGAGCGAAGCTGCTGGGTGTCGGACATCACTGGTGGATGGGTCCCCGGCAGCAAATTCCCCGGCCGCGGGCCGGAGCAGCCAGCCCGGCGTGGAGGTCAGAGGGAGCTGCGCAAGCAGCTTCGGTGGGGGAGCGCAGGCAAAGACCTGGGACCCTGCACGAGCAAGAGTGGAACTAACACCCTGCACAAGGTCTCCTTGCTGCCGTGGCAAGGGAAGGGTGTTCAGGTCCTCCTGACACATAAACATCTTCATCTCCAGAGGGACAGAGGACTGGAGCACTTCGAAGCAGCTGGGCAGCTCTCGGCTTATTTGAGCAAAACTAATCACAATGATTAATTAAGCCTTAATCACAGAGAGTTGTTCCTGCTGCGGAAGAGTGGCCTATTATTAATATTAATTAATGTTATTAATTAATAATAATAGTTATTACTCACTCATATACAGGCTAGCAGCTCAAATTTGTCTGCTAAAAGGCACCCTCAGCAGCAGGGGTGTGCTGAGCACAGTCCGTCGCAGCGGCCCTGGTGTTCTCCAAGAGCAGCCACAGCTCCCTGAAGGGAACAGCACGGCCCCGGGGGGGTCGCCTGTCTCCTCACCGGAGAGGCAGGGACCAGGAGCGGGCTCCGTCCTCCCCTGTGCAGGAATGCCAAGTGCTCAGCCTCACCCTCCCTGCAGCAGGACAGGAATCACCCTGCGCAATTTCCGATGGGTCCGGGTCTGCAGCAACAGGGCAGCACCTGGTCTGCACCTCCGCGGTGAATAAGGGCATCGTGCCCTCAGAGCAGGGGTCTGCATCCTCGGCACGTAACATCCCTACCAGCAAAGCCTTGAAGTATACACTTAATTTTAAATATGAGGATACATCCCACAGACTGCAGCACGGAACTGGGAAGATTTAGCATTAAAGCCAAGTGTTTTGATGTGAATTCCAGGTTTATTGTCATGATAGTTTGGTCTGGGTTTTCAGGCTGTGTTCCTGGGCTGGCAAAAATAATTCTCTGGGTAAACAGACTGACTCAGAAAGATTGCATGTATTTTTAACACAGGATTTCATGCCTTGAAGAAAAGAAAAAGATCTTAGATGCAGTCCCAAGCAGGTGAGAAAGAACGAGATTTCCAGCCAAAAGACTTGGTGGCAGATCATGAAGCAGGTTTCGATGCAATGGGAGTGGGTATGTGGACATCATCAGCGTAGAAGCACACAAGGACACAGCAAGAGGTAGAATATGGAAACTCTCAAAACACGACTGGAAGCTACTTAGTCTCTCACTTTTCTAGAGCTCTGACTGCATTTTTGGTAGGTTTTTGGAGGATGCTTGAAGTCCTGCTACACAAACAGGGGGCTGCTCACAGCAGCAATGCTTCTCACACACCCGGGCTCGAGATGACTTTCGTGGAAGCAGAGTTTGCCCGGAGTTACTTGGGGACAGTCAGAGTGGGATTTTCCTGCAGTTTTCCCGGTGTCCATATTATTTCTCAAATTCTTTTTAAAACTGAAAGTGTCTGTAGGGTTACTGAGTGCTGCTCTGGAGCCGCAGCGAGTCAGGAGCTCCCAGGCAGCAGCAAAGGCTGCGCATGAACTGACCCATTTTTGCTCTTAAACACGCGAACGTATGACTCAACGTGAAGTTCGGCAAGGCAGAGACAGCACTCACTGCTAATGCTGGGGAAGCCACTCCGGCTACTCAAGCGGCAACTCCATGAATGCAAATCAGGTTGGGATAGCCAATAAAAGAATATTGCATCAATTTATTTCACGTCCATGAACACAGATGGGACTTTATAGCTAGCTGCATTCAAAGAATTTGCATGCAATCACACAAGTGAAAACCATCTCACTGGCGTGGTGAGGTCGAAGCCCGGCACATTGCATACTCCTGAGCGAAAATGAAAGGACTCTGCTTGCCAGGGGTGTGGGTGTGCATGAGGCTGCCCAAGCGCTCTGCCTTCCAAGTATTAATCCCATATTATCAGTCTGGCAGGGCTGGGGACATAACAGAGTATTTCACCGGGTTTTTTTCAACACCAGCTTTAGACATCCTTTGACTCAGAAGGAAACAGGTGAGCACAGAAGGTGTAACTGAGCTGGCAGTAGGTCAGCATGGCTCCAGACCCCTCTGCAAGCCCAGTTCTGCCCGGCAAGGTCGGGGCAAATCTGAGGCTCCAAATGAAATTTTCCTGCATTTTTACAAAAGCAATTCAAGGCCACTTAAGTGCATCATCCTTGTAACATGGAGATGGCTGAGGCACTCCAAAGACACCAGCCAAATTCCCCCAGTGATATTCACGCTGATGGCAGTGGGCAGTGGCCAGCAGTTCTGGGCCAACTTCAGCAACACTGAGCAGGCATCAAGCAGACAGAAGTGGTACCTTAGACCTGTGCCTTGGGTCCCCTCCTCCGCCACCCCACTTGACGGCTGCCTGAGCTTTGCGCCGCAGAAGCACATCCCACTGAGCCCCCCTGAACCCCCATCCCGCTGAGCAGAACTGAGGCCTCATTTGGAGAAAATACGCAGGATCATTACCAGCAAGAATTGCAGCTCACGGATTGGGGAGGGGGAAAGGACGGGAAAGAAGTAAAGGCCAGCAGCAGAACCTGCCCACTCCTAGGAAATCTTCGTAATCTGTGATGCTTTGTCTGCTGAGGTGAGTCCACAGCTGCTCCCCAGCCCCAAACGCATCACGGAAACACATGCAAACCGCATTTCTCACAAACAGCCCAAAACACCCGGTCCTACTAACACACAAGGGTCCAGTGACAGCACTTCTGAGGAGCATCCCTCCCCAGGACCAGACAGATCTTTACCTGTTAATCGAACTGACGCTGGGCACGGTGTCGTTGTCACACACTCGCTCAGCAAGGAGTCTATCCCTGATCTCCCAGGCAAACATGGTGGGATTTTGGCGTTTGTATTCTGCAATTTTTTCAACGACTTTGGGTGTGGCGACCTTTGGTTTTGATCCTCCAATCACTCCAGGCTTAATACTGCCGGTTTCATAATACCTGGGACAACATCCAAAACAAAGCTTTAGTTATCACAAATAGACAGAGAACATGCTTTGAGATTTATAGAGAACATAATTTCAAGGTAACCAAACCCCAGCAAATCCTAAGATACATCTTCACTTTCACATACACATTTTCTGCCTATGTAGTGCTTTATCACCTAATAGATTAACTTATAGTAATTGGAATTGGGCCTCAGGATACAATATATATTTTTCTGTAATAGCAAGACAAAAGAAACAATGCAAGATTAAAGGGCATGCTGGGATCCAAAATTAACTGAAAATGTGTGTTATTAATCAGCGGTACTGGCAATAATAGAAACAAATCACACCAAAGACCACTTTTTGCGGTGGAATTTTCTGTAGTAAATTACTGTTTCTACAGAAATTCTCTGTCATTAATATCTACAGTTTGTTATCATTTCATAGTGAAATGAAGGCTAGGTATTGTATTTTATTTGCACCTCCGGAATAAATATGCCAGCATATCTTTTTCCCATTTTATAGTTTTAATATGCATATTATGGTCTTAATATTTTTCACAGTGTATTATTTTTAACATTATGTTTTTAGTAGCTTCAATCCCAAATTTCAAAAAAACAGGATCTGCCCACATTCTGGAGGGGTCCAGCTGATGTGGGGGTTGGTTTCTGGGACCAGTCCTGCGGCCCTTCCTCGGGTACAGCATCTTTACCCACACCAGCAGCTCTGCTGGTGCCACTCGAGGAGAAGTGGAGGACTGGATCCCTAAACCAACAGAATTCTGCCAGATTTCTTCATCTATAAATCACGTAAGAGCAACTGCTCCTGGTAGCATTGCAATGCACATCACAGCTGGGATCCCTGGCCCCACAAGTCTCCCCCTTTTAACGCACGAAGCATTGAGCATGATGCTACAAGCAGATCTTATCCATCGAGGGCCAGAACGGAGACCACGAATGAGATCGTGCTCCTCTCTGCTGCGCTGCCAGGGAGCACAGCACAGGAGACACTCTCCCGGCCATGCACTTCTTTGTATCTTGTGAATTTTCTTGTGACCAGATGAAAAATAAACCCTGCGCCTACCTGCAACAACTGCCCTGGCTGCCCTGACCCAGCACATCCTTTCCGTACAGAGCAGACCTCGACTCCGTCAGCTGTTCGACCAGATGCCCACCGAGCTACACGGTCTCAGCAGCTTAAACACGTCCACTCAGTGCTCTGTGCCTGCATTTCTGGTAGGGAGCTCAGAAAAGACTCCCAAGTAAGAATATAAGACTGCTTATTAATACATTTTCTCTGCAGCTACTTGACATGGCCATTATATGAAAAAAAAAGAAAATTATTCCCCCATCTTTCCAGCATGAGCAGAGCACAAACAGGCTGTGCAGCCAAAGTCTGTCTCACTGTAACACGCAACCATGTTCATCAAATTTCTGCCAGGCTACCAGTTAACAATCTTTCTGGGAGAGCTCTGTGTGCAGGGCCTCAAATTCCTTCAAAGAGACTGACATCATGTTGTCGGTACATGTTTTCAGATACACTGGATGCAGACGGGGACTCCGATCTACTAGTCTCCACGAGCCCTTTAAGCAATATTAGTCATGGAAAGCATCGAGTGTCAGGGATGGATCAACGCTCCTGGTGTCCCCAAACGCAGCCCGGTCGCAAGCTTTAGGGCAGGGGGGTGAAACTCAGCTCCTCCCATGCTTACTGAGGACGTGACAAAATGATGGCAAACTCGAACAACGAACCTACTAACACCTTGCACCCCTGGCCTCAAAACCTTTGTTGCTGGCACCTCTCCTGGGAGGAGGATGTAGAAGACAGACAGACAATACTGTGAATGCTACCAAACAAAAAGTTGTAGTTTTCTTACTTCCAGTCAAAACCACGGAATTTGCAGACATTCCTTAGTGTTTTTCTCCAACAGTGCCTCACTGCACCGTGACATAGTGCCTGTCGACTGCCCCGCGACACAGGGCAGCCCAGCTGAGCAGAGCATTAGCCAGCAGCTCGGGGAGTCACGGCTGCACAGACAAGACGGTGCTTCCCACGGTGACTCCGCCACGGTGNTGTGAATGCTACCAAACAAAAAGTTGTAGTTTTCTTACTTCCAGTCAAAACCACGGAATTTGCAGACATTCCTTAGTGTTTTTCTCCAACAGTGCCTCACTGCACCGTGACATAGTGCCTGTCGACTGCCCCGCGACACAGGGCAGCCCAGCTGAGCAGAGCATTAGCCAGCAGCTCGGGGAGTCACGGCTGCACAGACAAGACGGTGCTTCCCACGGTGACTCCGCCACGGTGGGTAAGCCGTGATGGCAACGGCCCTCGCCGCCACGATCCTGCAGCACTGGCGAGCTCACCGGGGGACAAAGCCCTGGGGCCCTCTGGACAGCAAGACCTCCTCTCCCAAATCCTCTAACCACTGCCTACCGACCCGCGCACACCACCTCCAGCCTGCAAAGGCATTCACACGTCAACGCAAAGACTTGCCTCGCACGGGAGGGTGCAGGATCGGGCCCAGGCCCTTTTCCCCGGACAGCCGGAGAGCTCGCTGTGACGGGGAACAGCTCTCACCCAGCGAGGCCACTGACCCCTCCATCCTCTTCACCTAGCAATGGACCTGGGTGCAGCAAAGAGCCTGCAGGCTGCACAGCAAGGGCATCCCTGACTCCCGTCTCCATTTTAAAGGCAAGGACGGCTGCAGTCGGCTTCATTTTATGCACATCAGGTCCAGGCCTTTCGCTCCCAGCAAGTTGCCAATGCAGGTGAAGAGTGGGCACCCCTCTCCTCCAAGGGGTGAGTTTCGCTTGCACGGCAACTGCTGCTTCCCTGCCTCTGCATGGTTTTTAAGGCTGTATCAAGGTCTGAAAAATTCCGACCGCACAATTCCAAATGTAAGGATTTATCGTAAGGATTCACGTTTTTCACACACATGCAGGCAACGTGCAAAAACACATACACATAGAGTTGCAATTACAGTGACATTTTACCCACTGTAATTATTAGTTATGAAAATAATGAGCTATGAAATTCCAATTTATTGTTGACAACTTTAATGACAAAGCTCTGGAGCCTTGCTCTTAGCTCTATAGTGCAAATGGTAAATCTATTCAAACTATCAAAAGTAAAACCATCAGATGTTCGCCTGGTAGATAAATAAATTGCCCCTTTCTTAGCTGCATGTTGGTCCTGATGGAAGTTGGTGGCCAAGTCTGCTGCAGCGGAGAGCATCACCAGCCGAATCACGCCAGCCGGGCTGGGAGCAGGAGCCTGTGCCGACAGCGAGGCAACGCCGTAACTGAGTGAAACAGCCCGCGATGGGCAGGCAGGCTCAGATGAAGCCCAGGGAAACTTTTCCTCTCTAAAATAGTAAAGGCATCAGTGTTCTCTAACCCACGCCGGGAGGAACGCGGGGGAATGCATCTCCCTGCAATGCGGGCATGGCAGAAAGCACGGACGCTGAGCGTAACCTGCACGCTGGCTCGTGCGGCTCTCTAAAAGCACGCCGTGCAGCGCCGCGGAGGTGGGCTTCGCCAGTTAAGGCGCGGATAGGTAAGAGGAGGCTGTGAGGAAAAGAGCATTGAGAGCTACAAAACCAGAGGCCTGTGGCTTTGCCAAGTTAGTCCGATTCTGGATACTGCAAGGGCCATTGAGAGAACATAAATGCTGCTCATCCAAGCACGTTCTCTGCTTGATACTACAAAAAAAACCTGCCTTAGCAGTCTTTGCAACTACACTATGTCCAGGGAAAAAAAATGGTTAAAAATTGGAAAAGAAAGAGACCGTGAAATAAAAATAGTAAAATTCTAAACAATGAAGTTAACTGTGGAAGTTTAGTAAATAGTTTAGGAATCAAATTTTCCAGATTATCAAGAAAAACATATTCTCAAAAAAAAAAAANGGAGCACAGCACAGGAGACACTCTCCCGGCCATGCACTTCTTTGTATCTTGTGAATTTTCTTGTGACCAGATGAAAAATAAACCCTGCGCCTACCTGCAACAACTGCCCTGGCTGCCCTGACCCAGCACATCCTTTCCGTACAGAGCAGACCTCGACTCCGTCAGCTGTTCGACCAGATGCCCACCGAGCTACACGGTCTCAGCAGCTTAAACACGTCCACTCAGTGCTCTGTGCCTGCATTTCTGGTAGGGAGCTCAGAAAAGACTCCCAAGTAAGAATATAAGACTGCTTATTAATACATTTTCTCTGCAGCTACTTGACATGGCCATTATATGAAAAAAAAAGAAAATTATTCCCCCATCTTTCCAGCATGAGCAGAGCACAAACAGGCTGTGCAGCCAAAGTCTGTCTCACTGTAACACGCAACCATGTTCATCAAATTTCTGCCAGGCTACCAGTTAACAATCTTTCTGGGAGAGCTCTGTGTGCAGGGCCTCAAATTCCTTCAAAGAGACTGACATCATGTTGTCGGTACATGTTTTCAGATACACTGGATGCAGACGGGGACTCCGATCTACTAGTCTCCACGAGCCCTTTAAGCAATATTAGTCATGGAAAGCATCGAGTGTCAGGGATGGATCAACGCTCCTGGTGTCCCCAAACGCAGCCCGGTCGCAAGCTTTAGGGCAGGGGGGTGAAACTCAGCTCCTCCCATGCTTACTGAGGACGTGACAAAATGATGGCAAACTCGAACAACGAACCTACTAACACCTTGCACCCCTGGCCTCAAAACCTTTG
Source organism: Aramus guarauna (assembly GCA_013400195.1). Taxonomy (NCBI): domain Eukaryota; kingdom Metazoa; phylum Chordata; class Aves; order Gruiformes; family Aramidae; genus Aramus; species Aramus guarauna. The sequence continues at coordinate 247,647 of VXBL01010545.1, forward strand.
TTGCTGGCACCTCTCCTGGGAGGAGGATGTAGAAGACAGACAGACAATACTGTGAATGCTACCAAACAAAAAGTTGTAGTTTTCTTACTTCCAGTCAAAACCACGGAATTTGCAGACATTCCTTAGTGTTTTTCTCCAACAGTGCCTCACTGCACCGTGACATAGTGCCTGTCGACTGCCCCGCGACACAGGGCAGCCCAGCTGAGCAGAGCATTAGCCAGCAGCTCGGGGAGTCACGGCTGCACAGACAAGACGGTGCTTCCCACGGTGACTCCGCCACGGTGGGTAAGCCGTG
>VXBL01010550.1:8305-25670 GCA_013400195.1 Aramus guarauna
AAGGAAAAACAAAAAAAAAAAAAACAAAAAACAAAAAAAAAAAAAAAAACAGCCATCAAACTTTTACTCCATTTTTTTCTTATGCTGTCATTTCTGTCTCATAAAATTAAACAGTGGTACACACAGCCTGTTTCTCCCTCTCTGTACACTAAATGTACAGAGAATTCTTCACTGGTCTCAGGAAAATCATCTGAAATAATTATACTTGTATCAGATACACTGCATTTACATAGCTCATTTTTTCTAAGAATCTCAATGCCACTATCAGATAAATAGAAATGGTTATGTTAATTAAAGCCATAGGGAAAATGAGTCACAGGGGGGCTTTGGATCAAAGATATTTTATAAGCAGCTGGGCATAATTTCCCTTGTCACCCATTGTACCTCTAAGCATCGAAATAGATAATGTCTTTAACAAATACACACAAATTAACAATAGAATTAAATTAGAGCTATAAAAGCCCAGCATTCCTTCACATAAATTCAGGAATTTTAGTGAGATATCAGTTAGACAATGATTGCTCAAGGTTCACATTGTACTCAATGTAGAGAGATAAGCATTCCCAAAATCATCTTGTGATGGTGTATGTTTCCTTCCTTTGGCTTTGATAATACCTGAGGGAAGGCTACAACATACAGTTAAGTTTGCAAAATTTGTTGGAATGAACCCAAACTTTAGTCTTGATTTACAAAAACTAGTTTATTTCAATAAGTATGATTACTGACACATTTTCCAGTTCAATGGTATAAAACAAAATATAGTATCCCTTTTTTCACTTTTTTTCATCATTAAGGCAAAATGTTACACCAGACTTCAAAATTTCCCAGATACCCATATGCCAAACTGCATAGATAAGGGAAATGGCATTCCAATATGCAATTTACTTCATAATGAGCAGAATTTTTGCCATCAGCACTGGCAATTATGTAAAAATGTTTCTGTCAAGCATCTTGAATGTTATCAGAAGAGTATGAAACTGAGGTTGCTACAATGTATGAGTAAAATCAAGAGGAAAAAGTTATTTAAATATGCTAGTCATTTTTTCAGTTAGTGGGATTTTTTCCTTAGATTTGCTGAATATAATGTTTTTATTGTCATTGCAAAGGTGGAATATTACTGGCATGGCAAAATAACACACATACACAAAAGTTATGCTCTAGAGTATTTTTTTGTTGTTTTTGTCTTTTTTTTTTTTTTTTTTTTTTTAATGAGCAGACACAACCCTGGGGGCCTTCTCTCAGGCTCCTTAAAGGAGGCTCCTTAAAACCCAATTTAAGAAAAAACAANGTACTGATGGCAGAGAAATGAAAGACTTCTCTTGTATTTCAAATCTTCAAAGATCTTCAAATGCAGAATCTTGGTAGAAGCACGTGCTGTGCTAGTTTAAGTCTTCTTTTTTGCCTTGCTTTTGTCAGAAAGATATATGGGTTTATTTCATCCATACTCCCTATGTCTTTTTAGAAGTATACTATATTATGATAGGAAGTAAAAAAAAAATATAAAAGAATGTTCTTTCTGGATGTCATTTCTAATATGCCTCCCTCTAAGTTTCTGACAGAGGTCACTTTTCAATAGAAGTCAAGTATGTCAGCTTTTAAAAGAAGATATTCAGAGGAAATAATACTCAACAAAATAGTTGTGCTCTATGGTTCACTGAATATCTACTAGTGCCTTACACAGTTGCTTTACTAGACGAGACTAGGAGTGTAAATAAGAGAGGTAAATTAAATGTAGGCAGAGTTTGCACATTGCATGAAATATTGCAATTGTCCTTCAATTTGAACTGAGTCCTGGGGAAAAAGAGTACATGATCTGGAACATTCCTGTTCTTTACATTGCATTAGAGTAATTGAAATGAAGAGGAAAAATTACTGAATCATGAAAGAATGACTCTGAAATACATATAAAAGTGAGATCACCCTACAGTTTTCAAACTGACGAAACAAACACTGGATAGACCACAATACTTCACTGAAGGAAAGTTACTACATATTAAATCATACTGTTTCCTAAATAAATAAATAAATAAATAATCCCTTCATAAAGCTAGCTACTTCTAAATAGCTGTTAAACTACTGACTACTGTATTTCAAGTTACACTCAGTAAACTTCAGCTTTTGCTAGGTATTGCTCATACAAGTTACTGAAGAAGTAACATTACCAATAATCAATTTGCTAGGATACTTTTCTTTGTTTTCTTATTTTTTATTTGCTTTCTTTTTGCAGTAATGTCTCTTTCTACAGAACTATGACTGATAATAATGTTCTCTACTGAGAAAATAAAATTTGTAGAAATATTTGAGATAAATACTGATGAGACTTTATATGTAAAGAACTTATCACAGAGTCTTCAGCGAGGGCAGCAGAGTTGTGCTTATTACATATAGTTGTTACTAACTGTCTTCTCATCGAATTGACAATATTATATTTGAGTTAATTCTAAGTACTACCTTCAGGCTGTTCTCTCATATTTTTACACAGGTTCAAGATTTTCTTGGAGTCAAACTATTCTTTATGTAAAAGGAATACAAGAAACTTAGATTATTGTTGAAGTACAATACCAATTGCCAACAATGAGAGGAATTAATGATTACTAAATAAATAAATAAAACCCAGTCAAAACTCAGAGTATAAGTAACCAGTTAAAGCAGTATATTCTAAACTTTTTGTAGGGAAAAGTTCTAATAATAAGCAGACTTCATCAGGATTACCTGTAACCTATTGCCTACATTTTTCCTAATGGATTTTACACTGACTAAAATCAATAACTCACAGATATAATGGAAGAATGGCCAATGAACATCATGCTTGTTACTGTTCTTATGTTGCATTAAATTCTCTGTCTGTTCTTTTCAAGAAACAATATGCATATTTTTTATGTACAAAAAGGATCATCGCGAGGAATACAGGATGAAAGAAAAGGAAATGTGGGGTTAGGAAAGACGTGAACCTGTTGGAGCAGGTCCAGAGCAGGTCCACGAAAATGATCAGAGGGCTGGAGCACCTCTCCTATGAAGACAGGATGAGAGGGTTGGGGTTCTTCAGCCTGGAGAAGAGAAGGCTCTGGGGAGACTTTATTGCAGCCTTCCAGTGCCTACAGGAGGCTTATACGAAAGATAGAGACAAACATTTTAGAAGAGCCTGTTCCAATAGGATAAGGACTATATGGCCTTTAAAGGTCCCTTGCAGTCCAAATGATTCTATGATTCTATGATCCTATGAATACCACTGACATAGGCAGATTCACAGTGTTAGAAGCTGCTTTAGCTTTCAACAAAAACATTGTAAGAAGCAATATAGTAGTAGTAGTAGTAGTAGTAGTGACAGCAGCAGCAGTGGTACAGTTCAACTGTGAAATGTGCTAATTCATTCTAAAATAAACCCACTCCAAGTAATTCTGTCCACCTGAGTTCTGCAGAAGCTGGTTGGCTCTAGTCTGGATAAGATATATTGACATAATCTTAAGCTTTGTATATCTCCTCTCAGCTATATTTTAGCACCTTCAACAGCTCAAAAAATTATGTGCAATACTTCAGCTTTTCATTAAAAAAATTGGACCATGTACACAGCTGGACTTAATTAATCTTACTGAATTAAATGCTGAAGTATTTTGTACAGAGTGATTATAATGTGTGATTAAATATTGAAATACTAATTACTTTTCTTCTTTTTGTTGTGGTAGAGAAGGCAGATTTATCTCAGACTCTACGTTATCTACACTGATGATCATTGTCTTTCTTTTTATTGGAAATAAGGGAAAAAAGGAAGACAAACATGCTAATTGTGAATTGGTTTCTTATGATTGTATTGGCGCTAAATAATATCTTACTACTTATGTTAAATTCTTTTGTTCTGCTTAGAAACATATTACACAGAGAGATGCAAACACTGTTACACTGAACAGTTCTGAATGGAAGCTGTTCAGGAATAGGCAAACTTATTTTTTTTAAATTGCTGAAAATGCCCTAAAAATTGGACTTTATTGTAAAGTGTATACAAAAGACAGCTACTACAAGGTAATAAAAAATATATGTATACCCAAACAAACCTTCAGATTACAATTTAAGCCTGCTGATACTTTTGTCATTTTAAGGACTGACAATTTTCACTACGTCTTTGCAGCAAACAGTTCCATATTTGAAGTTTGCTTCTCTAAATAAATCAATCTCTACCCGTCTTCTGTTATTAGTCATTTTCTAGGCCACTGATCTTTCTGCACTTTTTCCAGCTAACCCATTACAGCTAAACATTAAACATTTGAGCAGGCCAGTTCCACTGTGCACTTTAAGCTTCATTGGCACCTCAGCTAGAAGCCAGTCAAAGAAAGGAGTGGATTTAGGAACCTTAAGCTCCCTCTGTACAGGGGGGTTCAGAAGTAATTCAAAATACCAGTTACTTCTTTGAAGTTTGGAGGTCTGAATGTGCCTCCAAATGAAATAACATGGCACCATTCATCAAATACTAGCACAATGCAGATATACAATGCCATAGGGATTCTTCTATAGTTTCTGGTTTATGTAGAAGTATTTTTTTTTTCCTTTTTTCCTAGTTTTTACATGAACCTACACTTCTGTTTTGTACTAATGGTACTATTCAACTCTTTAAAATTCTTCTGAGCAATGATTTAGTATTCTAAACTGCTTATGCCTTTACTTTTTTTTAGTATATTACCTATGTGACTGAAGAGAGTTTATATATAAAAGGGAAAGTATTCAAAGGTATATGCAATTATAATAATTCAAGAATCTGTTTTAGTTACAGGTAGAAAGAGGAAGAGGCAAGAGAAAAATGACACAGATAAAGAACCCATTGTCTCTAAAGTTACAATTTCAATTTGTTTTCAGAATTAAATCAATAAGTCAGGTGTATAAAATAAAGTCTTTGTATCTCTGCCTCAGTCAAGCCCTCCTTAGTGCACACTGAATTAAAATATAAAATTTCTCAGGTGATTCATGTAGTCTTCTACTTAATAACCAATTTGAAGGTCACCATTAGAATCCTTCTATGTTTAAGAGAAGCATGCTTCTATGCATGAGTTCAATATATATTTAAATGTGTTTTCGTATAAGAATCAGAACAATATTTTTTAATGTTAACAAGTATATAATGTCTAATGCTGCTTGCATATACCTTTCTTATATTTCAACTGTTTACCTAATATCTAGTCATCTCAAAGAGACAAAATTACTGTATTAGTTCACATAAGTTCTCATGAAAATATTCTGTGATCAAAGGAAATTTTTTCAGATCAGTCTTATTCTAGCAAAATTTGGAATCCCTTTTCTGACCTTTTCATAAGTGGTTATATTATTATTATTATTATTATTATTATTATTATTATTATTATTATTATTAAAAAGCCCAATATAATGGAAAAGTTATTAACAGATCAATTCTGTTGCCTGTACATAGAGGCCTGGTGTCATCTGAGATACGCTGCAGTGTTTGAGATATTCAGTGAAGGTCTAGCAGATATGGCACAAAACCTACAGAAGACTGGTATTGCCTTGAGGGAGGCAGCTGAAGAACAGATGGGAGACTTAGACATCTAATGGCACTGAATCAAGTCTATTAAGTTACCCTGTAAATAAACACTTGATACACAGAGAAAATGTGTCAGTAGCTTCACTGTAGTACCCCAGAAAATTTTAATGACTGATTGTTCAAGTTATGAGTTTTTCTAAGTACAAAATGTCTTTAGTTCCCTCTCAGTACAGCTGAAGTAACTTAAGACCTCATCACTATATGCATTTTTTCAAACATAAATGTGATTTCGATGTATGAAGTATATTCTTCATACATGTGATCCTCCTACCTATGTGCTTACTCATGTAAGACAACTTACACGAGTAGGACCTGCTCTGTTTCCAGGATAAACAAGATATATTAATATGCTGAATGACTACCTAACAATTAAATAGACCCAGAATAGCACTAAGGTGATTCTTTTTTTCAGTCCTGAGAATCAGTCTAGTTTTTGAAGGAGTATCAACAAGGTCATCGCTATATTCTGGGGGAAAAAAAAAAAAAAAAATCCTAGCAGGTCAAATTTTAAATGGAAGAAGTTGCCTGTAGTTCCTTTAAAGCATTTAAAAAGAGAGTACTGTGTGAAAGATGTCAGTGAAATTGTGAAGACTTTAAATTAACCTTTTAAATTCATCTGTACTATGAAAGATAATAAGAGAATTCCTATTACAAGGGTAGTACCGATGGTAAATCAGGGGGTGAATAGACATACTGTTGAAGAAGTAGTAAATCTTCAGGACTAGGTATGAAAGTATGAAAGAAATATAATTCGAAGGAAACCATATTTTAATGGAAACTAATTGCTTGTGCAAGATATAGGCCCCTGCATAGTGCTTTATTATTCATATAAGTTTTTTTTTTAAGTCAGTTCACATTTTGCTTGTTGTTGTCTTAAAATATCATTAGGTATTAGATAACCTTCTTAGATATGTAATAGGAGCAGTCTGTACATACGTGAGACATTCAATAATCCTTCATTTTATCTCTGCTGTTTAAAACAAAATAAAAAGCATAAATCCTAGCCTAATTTTCATCACAGCTATATCCGTTCTCAGAATTTTTCCTGCAAATGCTCTTTATCTGTGCCCCTAAGTTGCTATTTTCTTTTATCTGTGTTTTTAAGCAGTCTTTCTCTTTTTGGATTGACAAGAACAGATGAACATAAGCCATACTGTCAATCTAAAATCTTATATGAGTAGGACAACATTAGAAAAATGGTATTGTGTACTTTTTTCCTTTTGTCAAGATTTTTATGGGCCTGTAATATAACATTGTTCCCTTTCAAGGCAACTAAGAATGAAGACAGATTCTGGATCATAAAATATACTTGTATGCTATATATCCAAGAAATAGATATGCAGTTCAGAATTTCAAAACCAAGGGACAACAAAACATGCTGTAACTATCATATATCATTTCATCAGGTACATTATGCTCACTAATCAGGATCTACTGCCTGACTCAGAAGATGCAACAATGAGTATACTTCTGTTACAATGTATCTGTAGGCTCCATGGTTTTCTTCTTAAAATAATTACCTTGAATACTTTGTTCCTGAAGATCATGACAGACAATTTCTTTCTGCACAGTTATGCCTTTTATTCTGTTAAACAGAAAAAAATATTATCTTAATCTTAGTGTTAAGATAGCATGGCAAAACAATTCTATAATTTTACAGATGAAGAACAGGAATTAACATAGGAATGTATGACCGAAGCTCAGATAAACTAAGATTAGTGTTTCAATATCTACCTGGGTTTTTTTTTTTTCCAGTCAGTGTGGTTATAGGAATTTGCTTCAGGCTACAACATGATCTTAGGAAAAGATATTTTTCTTCCCTGAAATTTCTCAAGTAATTTAGTTCTATTTAAAACCTATAAGAAAGATGCTGATTTTTAACACTTTTACTGCTTAGCACTAAGTGGTTTTGATTTTTAAAAGTGAAATTTGGCAAGTGACTCATACATATGTCCTGACTGCTTGTAATCTGAGTTTTAAAAAAAGGATGTTATGCCTTGAGAGAAAGTAAAAAGTTTCTGAGAATGTTTTAAGGACTTTTCAGAAATATTTATATTACTTCCATTTTTTTGTTAGGAAAAATAGTGATTTGTGCCCCTCTGCACACCATCTGATCATTCCAACAAGGTAATGAAGACCTTCTGTCATGATATAAGTGTTTACTCTCCACCAANTTATGGATAGATACAGATGTAGATATAGAAACAGAGAATTCTCCCTAAATACTGTGCAACTGAAAGAGTACGCTCCTTGATTTCCTGGCAGATGTATCATTATGTACCAGAACTGTGCATTTGTAAAACCTGCTTGTATTCAAGATATGTAATATATATTTAAATAGTTTTGTGTCTCCTTTATTTGGCAACCTGTTTCCCATATTTGTTTTACATTAAAGACTGTACATAGTTCCAAAGGAAGTTTTTTGAAAAGGAAATATTTTGTATCCATGGAGAGAACAGAACATATTGTACAACAGAGAATGTTGAAGGTGAGTCAGGCACCCACAAAAAGAAGGCTCATTCTCATGACTAAAATATGGAGTGGTGCCTGCTGAGAACTTGATTCTCTCCCTTTCTCTGAAGAGGTCCTACGCAATGTTGAAAAAGTCAGTGGAACTAAATCTTCCCCACCAGTCACCCATGAGTAGGCTCACCTGAGTCTAATCTAATCTGCAGTTAAGAACTGTAACAGAACTCTAGCAGATATTTATTTTGAACCATAAATTGAGTACCAATTAATCTGAAAAATCAGGTCCGCATCTTGAGAAGTTGAATGCTGAGATTAGTTGAAATTAAATCTATTTATTGGATAGGCTGTTCATTAAAATTGGAATAGCTTCAAGGAGGCAATTCAGTCTTGATAGGCTTCCTCTGATAGTAAGTGAGTCCAGCAGAACCCTTTCTGCTTAGTAACACTAGATTTTTCTTTGGTAGGCCATCTCTTAGAATCACAGCAGCCCTGGCTGCAATGTTCATAGCTTCTCATTAGTATGTGTTCTAAAGGGTTGTAGGAACACAACTCTTTAGAATTTGTGGGTTTCTTTGAAAGTGGTATTCTCACAGGGGGCTAGGGAGGTGCATGTATACTTTTCCACAGAGCATTCAACTATTATGTTGTGAGGTTGGTTTGGGTTTTTGTTTGTTTGTTTGTTTGTTGTTGTTTTGTTTGGGGTTTTTTGTGTTGGTTGGGGTTTTTTTTTGTTTTGGTTTGGGTGGTTTGTTTTTTGTTGTTTTTGTGTTTGTTCCTTCCCCCCCCAGTATCTGTATTTGTAATGATGGTTTTGATTTAGAAAAGAAATAAAATTGAAGGGAGGCAAGTTTAGGAAGAAGTCAGGTTTCAAAATCCTTCATGAAACAAAATGACTGTGACTATTTATCATTAAATTCCAGTGGAAACTATTAATTTCACTTTCTCAGTATCTCTAAAATACTACTCATAATGTCTCTTCTTGTAGGAAGTTTTATGCATATGAATTCATCAATATCTTTAAAGCATTCAAATAGCGTAGATATGGTGATGAGCACCAAAGATAAGTCCTGTGAGAATATAAGTAATTGGCTGTCCAGAACAGAGCTAAAATAATATGAGCTAAGCAAAGAAGACAAAACATAAATATTGAATAGCTGCTTAGGAAGGAAAATGCAATATCTTTTGTATTGACTAAGACAAAGGTGCACTAGGGAAAAATACTGATAATTAAAAGACTAGATCATCATGTGCCTATGCAGATGGTCACATAAGCACCTAAAATGAGATTGTGTGATCCCAGGTGTGCTGTTCCAATGGGACAATAAAGCACTAGTTTCTCCAATTGATTTTAACTGAAACCTTGAAAACAGATGGAATCTTGAACTTATGTCTAGGTTTTCTGAAGCTAAGAACTACACATCTTTTGCAATTGATTCATAGGAACAACAAAAGTTATACCTGCAATTAAAAAAAGGGCACTTCAACAGCACATCTCAGGAACCTACTGGAAAATACTGACAATGAAACATTATTTTCCATAAAATTGTTTATTCAAAACAATCATTTCCACTCACAGCATACCTACTAAATAGTATGTTGCTTAAAGTTCATTAAGTCTATCTTTGTATAGACTAATTAGACTCTGGATAACCAGACCAGCTGGTCTTTTGGTCAAGAATCAACAAAAATCCAACCTTAAAGCCCCAAAACCTGACTGCCTAGGAGATAACAGCTCTCATTCAGCCTCTTAAACTTCCTAATGTAATTTTTCTACCAGCATCACTAAAAGAGACTCTTTATTTTCCAGATGAGAAGGGGAAGCACCACAAATAAAGGTTCTTCAGTCACCAAAGGAATTTTTGCATGTCTTGTCCTTGTTGACTATGGTCAACTTTAGTCTGACTAGAATTAGCAATGCCAGCCCAGTTACATTAATTCCCTGCACACTTCAGGAGGAGAATTTAATTCCTCTCAAACACCATTCATACACCCATCATGAAGGTAAACAAGCAAATCATGTAAAAACTATGGACAGGAAGTATGTAAAATGATTATCTAAACAAGAACAGAAAAAAAGGTATTGGCTCTGTAGTTTGGCCATGCCGCTTTTTCATTAAAAGCACAGTGGTCCTGAGCTCTAGTCTTTGCTCCCAGATTTAGTCATGAAATTTATACTGAGGAGTGAGTTCACACAAAGTAAAAATTTTGAAAGAAATGGAGTCCAGACTCTCTGGAAGGCCTGATTAGTCTAGAATTTTTCAATAAACTTCAATTTTGTAGGGAATGTTCCAATAAACTAGTAATATAGCTCCAGCATATGCTATCTCCCCCTTTTCTCAGATTTCATACCCATTTATAACATGTTATTAAATGTTTTTGATAGCACACATAATTAACTGCTGCAAATTCCAGAGAACATGGAGAAATGCTACATTAGTGTCCTCTTCCTTTGGTATTACACTATTTGCTTCCACTTAAAATAATGACCATGATGATACAAAAAAGCCAGCTATTTTTCTTTGTGGGAAGATGGATTCTAAGCGATTTCACTGAAGACAATTATGTTCAACATATAGACTCCTAAAGTTGGAAATGACATAATGGAATGTATCATTTTTATTCTCTAGGGAATAAACAGTCTTGCTGAAATTAAAAAAAAAAAATAAATAAATTGAACACTCCTGAGACCCAGTTTTATAAACTACTTCCTTTTGTGTTAAATGACAATAATATCCAAACGCTTCAATTCTGCTCAAGAAGTAAGTACATACTGAATAAAAACCCCACTAAAAATGGCATCACCGTTGCTATATAAGCACTGTTTTTGAAAGAGAAACAAATTTCCTCTACTCAGTGCTACAAATAATGATTAACTGAGTAAATGCAAAGCATTTTTAACATTGGTGTTTGTGATGCACCTCTTTTAATCCCCAAAACATAATAACAATCTCAATATGATGATTTGCTACATAGTGGGGTGTTTTTTGTTTGTTTGTTGTTGTTGTTTTTTAAGAAAATGGATAAGCCCATCATCAAAAAGTAAACCCCTGCAACTCCTACTGGTTTTCCTGCTATAGGGACTGTTTAATAGACACAGAGATTGAATAACATCTTGTCAAGACAGGACTGTGTGACATGAATATTTTAAGGAACATATATCTGTTATGCAAAATTATTCCCATGTTGCCTTCAAATGGCTACTTGTACCACTTGTCACTAAAAAGGATGTGAAAAGCAACACTGTGAATGTACTTCATAGATGAATCTATCCTTATGTGCTGTGATTTAGCTGTTGCAGTTTCCCCATGGAAATAAGATAACTACAAACAAAACAAAGTGCATGTAGATGTTTTTGTTTCCTCCAAGCAGAAAATTTCTTATTAATTGCCACTCAGGATGTTATTTTGCATAATTTACTTTCTGAATAGTCCAGGAACAGAAGCAGAAATGAATAAAAAGGGGAACTTCTGTTTTTATGCTGAATGGCAATGCCAAGACAGATTCCAGCACAAAAGAAAATAACAATAGACTGGGATTTGCATCTTTCCTCAGAGGCATCTAGGGAAGAGTGGGATATTGTACTCATACTTCCTTTAAGCAAGCAGGTTAATTTGTATTTCACAGTCTCGTTGCGTGAATGGACACTTTTCCCAAATTCTGTGAAAACATGGATGATTTTTTTATGTTCTTTTTGCAGTTCATAAAATTAGAAGGAATCACAGAATCTTAATATCTGATCTATAGTGAAAAGAAATATTGTTGTAGAGGGGAGAAAAACAAAACAAAACAAAAAAAACACACCAAACCCAAATAACTCACTCATGTATGTAGAAAGAATATTAATAAGGACAGAAACAGATACTGAGACTTGTGCTTAATAATCTCTGTTTCAATTATTTATATGCTATTCTGTTGTGGTTCTTATGGTAGTAACTGAAAGTATTATATTAATCAACCTTTACACAAGACCTCTGAGAGGAGGGTCCGAAGTTAAAAAATAATAATAATAATAATAAAAAAAGATATACTGTGGTGTTTGGTTGTTGTGGTTTAAACCAGAAATGGTTTAAAAAAGTAGATGTTACTTCATGCAGACAGCACAGGAGCCAAACATACACATAAGGTGGCTGAGAAGCAGGCATTTTTATTTATTGCATAGCTTGAGAAGAAAAAGGCAATAGAAAAGGATGGGATGCAGAGCTGTCCAGAGAAGATCCCCAAACTAAGCTACTGACAACACAAATCAAGCAACCTTGGTGACATTTTAGGACAACATTATGCGATGGTAGGTTTCATACTGCTGGAAGAGTTCAGACTTTTGTAAATTACCTGTGCATTTTACAATGAGACCTTATCACTTACAAATATCCAACAGTTAGAAGCATTGGTACTTCGTACATCTGCATAGTGGAAATATCCTTCAGCATAATTCAGGTGGATTCAGAACTTACTAAAAGACTCAAACAGGTCCATAAACAAGATATAGCTATATATTTGTCAAATAGAAATAGCAGTAGCACTGGAAAAACAAGTTCTTTTAAGTTCATGCAGTTTGCTCTGCTCTCGTGTTTCATTCATTTAAGGCACAGTCACATATTGAAGCAAGCTTGGTCAACCTAATTCAATCTTTCATTGGGGAGTAAGCTGCAACCCGTGAACAAGATCTTCAAGCTAAAAACAGGCTACAGTGCTGTGCAAAAGCAAAGTCTGTGGTGTCTTACATTTAGAAGAGCCAGATATAAGCCTCACTTCTCAGAGGATCATGGAATTGTTAATGTTCCTCACCTGTTGGTGATCTGACACATTCCTCCGTCACTACAGAATGCAATGTTCCCAACGCAGCACCCATCCCTCACGTGAATTTACACAGGACTGCTGCATACTTCAAGAGGGAAAAAAAAAAAACACCACCTTCCCTGCTGTGGAAATGAAAAAGCTTCTTTCTTTCCATCTCACTACTGTGTTTCTGAACTAAAGAGAAACAAATGTTGAGCTGACCTTTTTAACTCAGATAATTTAAAAGCACTGTTCAGTAGTCCCTTAACTAAAGTCAGAAAACTGCATTTGTTTATAGTGCCATATGTTGAAAGAACAGTAGAAATGCTTATAAAATAACAAGTGCTTGGCTTCTCTTTGTTGACATCTTAAAAACTTCTCTTAAACATCTTTTGAAAACATCTCTCTGGCAAAAAACTACCCTGTGAGATGTGTTGCCCACAATGTCAGAAAACTCTATATTGCTTTAAGACAACAAAACTACAATGTAAGCAAAAATATCTTCAAGTTCTGCAAATTTTTCTTTCTCCCACATTAAATTTGAAAGAAAAAGTGTTGAACAGCCATCTGGCATGGTGTCCATAAGGATATGTAAATTCAATTGGAAGAAAAGCCTGCTCTTATGTTACATATAGTTGCCAATATTCCTTGTTATTAACATACTAAAGTATTTAAAAAAAAAAAAAAAAAGCTTGTCCATTTTTTCCCCAGTATCTTTGTTGTTTTTTCTTACAGTATTTCCTATATGCATATAACACATGAAACTATGAGTAGCAGTTTTTGCTGCCTGTTTTCTGGAAAAATTGATTGATCCATCTTGGCTTGCAAATTCATTGTTTATAGAAATTAAAGTCTATCAGATTCTGTAAACCAGAAGGAATAGGTAACTCCTAAAATGAAATGTTTATTATCTATGCTGTCATATACATTATTTCAAATCTTAAAAAAGGTAGGTAAATAGAAGAAATTAAAATCTCAGTGAATTTCAACTGAAATCTCTCAAGATGTAGGTTCAGGTAGATCATGTGTTTTAATTTGCCATGTTTCTTTAGGAAAGAATCTGCAGTCTGACTCAAGGGCATGAAGATATAAATTGTATAAGTATAGCTGGCATATATGAGTAAACTTGCAGGGACAGCATCAGAATCAACTGGAATATGTATCAGAATCTGAAATTAAAGCCACTTAGAGCTTCTGCTTATATGTTTGATTGTTTTTTTTGTTTTGTTTTGTTTTTGTTTTCTTTTCTTTCTTTTAAACACAGACTATTACAAAACCAAAATAGGCTGAATCAGAGTACATGGAAATGTGCATCTGACTTGGAGTTTAAACAGTCTTCTATGAACTGGGAGGGAGACATTCTATAGAGGATGAATATTACTATTTTTATCCCATTTTCCTAAAGACATGAAGCTGATACCATCATCCTGTATACAATCTGTGTGCCATTAACTGTAATATCCATTAGCAAGTTGGACTAAAGAAAGGCTTTTCAGTCACATTCTTTGAAAAATGAGAAAGGAGTTAAAAATGAGGAGAAAGACCTATGAGTGCACATAAAATGACTGATCAAGTGAAAAGCTACAGAATGAGGTCATGTGTTCTTAGAAATCAGAGAATCCAAAGAGGAAAAAGATTTCACAGATGTGGTAAAGAGTTCAGCAGACCTGTGCAGAGTCTTAACAAAATCGGCCAGTGACAGATCCAGAATTAGGCATCACTGGGTTGAAAGTTTCAGAAGCTTCTTGGGTTGCTTATGCATACAAATTTTGAAAGTCAACATTAAGTTCTTGTTGACTGCAGTGGTGAAGAACTAAGTCCATGATGCCTTCAGAAAAGATTTTGTCATATATAAAAAATAATTACTTATCTTCTTAACAAATGTTTAAGATATTTATAGTTTTAGACTTATTTTACAGAAAATGACCTGCAGTTTAGAAAATCCAGAATTAGCAAAAATGGAGTGAGGAATTTTGAGTTCCTCCCTTGTGCACACACCTTGATTTTACACTTTGATCAGTGATGGAGTTATTCAGAAATTACTCTTCAAATTTTATTTAAATTGCCTTTTTTCTTCCTTCTATACTCACTATAATCACCAGAAAAAATAATATGAAAGTATTTTCCTCATTCACCCTCATTTTGGCAAGGTAATCGTCACCACAGGTATAGTACAGGTTTTGCTGACCTCAAAAACATATCAGTTTTGAAAAGCCTGCAACCTGAGGTAGGAATAAAAACTTTGTTAAAAGCTATCAAGCAGCGAACTGTGATTAAGAAATTTAGGCACCCAAGTTATTCAGATATGTTGTTCCTCCTAAGTCTTCAAAGATAGCTACTTACTTTAACTGATTCTACAAAAGAATTAACTTTTCCCATTCCAGTTGGTTTTGGAGCTGGGCTCAGTGGTATCATGCATGCTGTTCATGCTTAGTGCAAGAGGAAAACAAGTCACAGAAAGATGCTGGGGGTCATATTGCTTTAATGAAAGGATATTGAATTCTGCTGGGAACAGATTTCACTATTCCCGAGGTAAGACCTGCCCCTAGATATAATTAATTAATAGGTCTAGTTTTAAGATGTTGGAGAAGGCAAACTGACTTTACTCTGATTTAAACAACTAGATCTTCCTTATAAATGAGATCTGACCCAAATAGTTCCTCTTTTGTGACACATAAATAATAGGAAATGTACAAACCAATCTTCATAGTAGTATTTAGCTGCTAAAATAAGGCTGTGTCTAAGTCATTCTTCTCTGTAGGCAATCAAGGTTTAGCATTTTATGATTTATGTTGTTTTCTTCTGCTCATTTTGCTCTAATTAAAATATAACAAGACTGTTAAATCTTACCAATTGTTTAAAAGAATATTTTTTATGTATTTTCCATTTTTCTCAAATATTCTTTTCCTCATTAATGATTCATGCTCATCCTGTGTAATATTTTTGGTTATGCAAAACACCTTGACTTTGTTTCTAGAGAGAAATATTTGTAAGTACATCATTTGATAAAAACCAATACTAAAAGCTAACAATTTTCTGTTGTACTGCTTTTAGTGTAAAACTCATGACACTTTTATCATCTTATTTTCTGGCACAAAACTAAAATAATTACATGCTGCTTCTCATGGGTAGGCAAAAAGGGAGAAATTCATCAGTTGACTCATACCTGAACATAATGATAACTATTCAATAGTTACAGAATAGAAAAAAAAAAAAAATTAGAAGCTAACTTATTGGCTCATCTACAGTTTACTTGCTTAGACTCCCAATGGCATGATACCGCACCCCAAGTTCGATGTGCATAGTATGGGATTTGAGAACAAATGTTTTACTTCAGTCTACTTCAGAAAAACTACTGATGGCTTACTTTTAATATGCAAAGGCTTAGGTTAATCAATCCTAACTTAAGATATTCAGAAATAAAATTATTACTTCCCTGTTTGTGTTCTAGACATTTAATACCCACTTGAAAGAGGTAATCGTAGGATAATTTTTGTTCATTTTAAAAAAGGGAACTAAAGTTAGGTAAATTACCCTTTAGAAATGTTCTTGTACTAAGAGTATCTGAAGTGACAAATTCAGATTTAAAGACACAATCTTTGGACACCTGATGTTAAATTAGATTACTCACTTCCTTATGCTACTAGTACTACAACTATGCAGCACTACAAGGACAGAGGAAAAATGATGCAAAAAGAATGTAGTATAGCATTCCATAATTCTTAGAATACACAAATTTATGCTATTTAACTTCAGCAAAATGTACAGCAAGCACTGTGTTCATGAGTTGTTCGGTATACTTGTAATTACTGTGATCTCCTGTTACAACTGAGAAAACAGAATTGAACTATTTATAGGTAGTGTGTTTCCAGTAGCTAGAGATTTATGCTTTTCACCAGTTACTAGACAAAAACTACAGATAGCAGAATGTTATTCACTTCAGATGTCCACAAAGTGTTTCTTGTTACACTGAAAAATGCTGCAAACATAATTGTGTTCCAATATTCCTTAAATTATAAATATTCTTCTCTCATGTAGACAACTTAAATCATAAAACTATAAATATTAGCCAACTGGAATACAGATAATCAGTATTATGTGGCTGTATTCTGTGTCTCTTTTCTATTTTAAATTTTAGAAAGGAGACATAGAATACAGCTGCATAATGGATGAGGAGCCAACAGAGAGCCTATGGGCCAGGATTAAAAGGAAGGCAGAGAAAGGAGACATTATAGTGGGAGTCTGCTATGAGCCACAGGACCAGGAAGACTGAGTGGGTGAGGCCTTCTATAGACAGATAGGAGCAGTCTCATGTTCATGTCTTCATGAGGGACCTGAACCACCCTGATATCTATTAGGACACACAGCAGGGCATAATCAGATGAGGCCCTCTATAGGCAGACACAAGCAGCCTCACATTCACAAGCCCTGTTCCTTACGGGGGACTTTAAACACCCAGACATCTGTTGGAGGGACAACACAGCAGAGCACAAGCAATCCACAGAGTTCCTGGAACGTGTTGATGACAACTTTCTCCTCCAAGTGACAGAGGAGCACACAAGGAGAGGTGCCATG
>VXBL01010550.1:30040-42979 GCA_013400195.1 Aramus guarauna
CTGAGGTCTGAGTGAGCTGAAGTTTACTCTTCTAAAATCTAAAACCTTTGTCTCAGCACTAACATTCAACCTGCTCAGCAGGATCCCAAACTCAACAATATTGTGGTCACTGCAGCCAAGGCTGTCTAAGCTGGTCTTTAACCTGTATACAAATAAAGCATTTGAGTGACAAATAAACTCCTACAATGGAAGAAGGCTAAGAGAGGATGATGGGCAAGGATGATGTGCTCATTAAGCTCAGGGAATAATGTAAGGCATGACTGACCACAGCTGTTGCAAAGAAAGCTGACTTTATCTTAACACAGAGGGGTCCAGATGGTGGCCTTTGTTTGAGATAAACAGCTGTGTCATTTGACTAGATCAGCTGGTGGTGTAAATGTTTCTCCCTGAGTTTCTTAAAAGACTGGAAATATCCAAGTTAGACAGAGCAGCATGGAGGGGAGTGAATACACATCTCAGCCCAGAGTATACTCAACACAGAGTATAAAAACTAAAATAATAAAATAATTTTGAAGAGGGCAATGGACCTGAGGTGGCTTCAATACATGTATTCCTTCTTGGCAAGTGCGGATACTATTGTGTTGTTATGGTGAACATATTGTAAAGACCAGTAATAGGGATCACGTTGGGATTGTGACTGAACTATGGATTGCAATTGCTCTATTTTGCAAAGTGCAGCTTATACTTGTGATTTCAATACACATTGTATCACTCTACTAAATCAAAAATCCAAATATCTTCAAATAAGTATATTTGATATTAAATATTACACCCTCCATATGTAGACTGTCTAATAGACCCTATTCAGAGAGTATTAGCCTCTAGCATTTTGGTAGAGTAAAATCCCTGGTAAACTGTCTTTTTTAATCTTTCTCCTTGCCTTTTTAACCTCTGCAGCTTGGAAATAGAGGCCATCTGAATATATTTGAAGCTTGGCTACTCAAGTACTGCTTCACATAGTTTGATACTTTAGGATTATTTTACAACCATGTTGCTTATGAGGAATGCATTAATTTCCTTAGTTCTTTAATATGCTTGTGGTGTTTGAGTTGGGGTTGTTTTTGTTAGGTTGTTGGGGNAAGAGCTATATATTATATTTTGAATATTAAATGCGTATACATATATAAAAATAAATTCTATACTGTTTTAAATTTGTTAATTTAAACGAGGAGGGACTAATTTATAAGGCAGTATAACAGAGCGGTGATTGTTGCTATTGTTGCTTGACACATTTGCTACATTTTTGCTATTAAGCTGGAGAGCCTTTTGTATTATTTCCTTCTTTAATTCAGAAATGTGTTATTAGTTTTGACATTATTTGGAAAAAAATAAAAAACCCAACACTATCTAACTGAGGAAAACCCCAAATCCCGTACTGGGTTGTGTTATCTGGAAATAGCCTTTAATATGGGAAGATTCTGTGTTTCCCTTCTCTCCTACATCTCTTGATAATGTAACACCCAGATGACCACCCTTATAAAATGGGTTGTTGTTGGGGTGTTTTTGTTTTATTTTTTCCTTACCATTTTTTCTAAGAAAACCTCAATTACAATTTCTTGTCTTTCTGTCCCCATCCTGTGACTCCTCCTGCAGGAAATTCCAATAGTGCATCATAGATAGGAATCCTTATCCATAGATCAAAAAGCTTTGCTGGTGATATTCCTTCACTGACATCAAGTCACTTTATTGGTTAATTATCAAAAATATAGAATGATATTTAGCCCTTAGAAGATGTCACTTCTTTAGCATACACAAAATGGACATTCTTATGTATCAGAAATAGTGTGGCCAGCAGGACTGGGGAAGTGATTGGAACAGGCTCCCNGCCCCTTCTGTACAGGCTCTCCACCGCCGCCTCCTCTTTCTTTCAAACACTTAGTGCATTTAGAGACTGATCTTGTGCAGAAAATATCCCTGACATTTGAGGAGCTCCAGGGATTCACTGAGCATGCCCAGTGCTCGCCGCCTGATAGCGAGAGGAAGCTGGTTTACATACGAGTCATACCAAGCATAGCCTGCATGTCAGCGCAGTTAACTTGCAGCGGGCTGTGAGCAGAACTAGTGTGGCTTTGTCCTAGGAAATTTCTCTCGTTACTGTCGTCGTTTTGTGTTTTTTTTTTTTCCCCCCCCCCCCCCCCAAGCTGATATGGGATAGAAACACTTTAAAATATATGATGGTTCACTAAGACACACAAAGTAAATAAGAATAGGGATAATTTTTTTCTCCTCTTTCTGATTTGTATTTATTCCTTTAATTTAGAAATGTGGTTATTAGATTATTTTCTATTTGCCATTTTAATATATATATTATATATTTATATATAAAAGAGCTATATATTATATTTTGAATATTAAATGCGTATACATATATAAAAATAAATTCTATACTGTTTTAAATTTGTTAATTTAAACGAGGAGGGACTAATTTATAAGGCAGTATAACAGAGCGGTGATTGTTGCTATTGTTGCTTGACACATTTGCTACATTTTTGCTATTAAGCTGGAGAGCCTTTTGTATTATTTCCTTCTTTAATTCAGAAATGTGTTATTAGTTTTGACATTATTTGGAAAAAAAAAAGAAAAAACCCAACACTATCTAACTGAGGAAAACCCCAAATCCCATACTGGGTTGTGTTATCTGGAAATAGCCTTTAATATGGGAAGATTCTGTGTTTCCCTTCTCTCCTACATCTCTTGATAATGTAACACCCAGATGACCACCCTTATAAAATGGGTTGTTGTTGGGGTGTTTTTGTTTTATTTTTTCCTTACCATTTTTTCTAAGAAAACCTCAATTACAATTTCTTGTCTTTCTGTCCCCATCCTGTGACTCCTCCTGCAGGAAATTCCAATAGTGCATCATAGATAGGAATCCTTATCCATAGATCAAAAAGCTTTGCTGGTGATATTCCTTCACTGACATCAAGTCACTTTATTGGTTAATTATCAAAAATATAGAATGATATTTAGCCCTTAGAAGATGTCACTTCTTTAGCATACACAAAATGGACATTCTTATGTATCAGAAATAGTGTGGCCAGCAGGACTGGGGAAGTGATTGGAACAGGCTCCCTGGGGAAGTGGTTGAGTTACCATCCCTGGAGTTACCTAAAAGATATGTAGGCTTGGTCCTTAGGAACATGGTTTAGTGGTGGACTTGGTAGTCTTAGGTTCATGGTTGGACTTGATGGTGTTAAGGGTCTTTTACAACCTAAATGATTCTATGGTTCTATGCTAGCTGGGGTTTTTAATGGAGCAGCAACATAATTTTCTTTGGCACTCGTACAAATAACAGCAGTGAGTGATAAATGAGATCTAGTGGAATGCATTAAATATTTTTCTTAATTTCATAGTGCATTTCTTTGAGTCTGTGCTGCTGCCAAAATCTCCTCACTTTAAATACAAGAGGAAAAAAAAGCAGAAAATACTCAACATTGGAAGCCTTTAAAAATAGAAGAAGCACAAAGGCAACAAAAGTATTCAAGAGGTTTATTTTGCCTCTTTTTACAGGAACCTAAACATATTTCTAAAATCAAACCACAAAACTCTTGTCAATGAAGCTAATGTGGTTTTTTTAGTGGAATTTTTAGTAAACTGATGGTGTAATCATTAGAAAATGCATCTTCATTACACATTTTGCAAATACTATTTTCTGTATTCTAACTAGTGTAACATTGTTTCAAAATATAAAAATATATAAGAAAATAGTTTAAGACAAACTGCGTCTTTCTGGAAATCAAATTCTATACTCTAACTCACAATGTGAATCTCAACTGCAAACACACAAAGGAAGGAGCTCTCTACCAATATATTGGTTTACTAAGCAGAAGAAAGCAAAAATGAAACCTGCCCAGTTTCTCTCCACACATCCCGTGAACTGAGAAGAGACAAAATTCTAACTTAACATAATATATGATTAGAGGAAAACCTATCTAGAGAAAGTTGATAGTCTAACTGCAGATACATGCATAGACCAAAAAAACCAAGCACACACACACAAAAACCCAAAACAAGCAAAAAAAACCCAATCCAAAAAAACACCCAACCAAACAAAACCCTGGTTTTGTAACTTAGAGTACTGAAGGCATTGATTTCTAAACCTTGGAAGAAGAAACTGCTATTTCTATTTTCCTTTATGTAAGTGACTGAAATTTCAAGGTCCTCTTAATCTGCCTTTATATTTTCTATTTTCTCCAAAAGGAATAATGCTTTTTTAGACTAGTTCAGAACTTTTATATGCTAACCTCTTAGACACAAATATCAAAGTACATTTGTTAGAAATGGTCTAGAGGCAGGATGAACTAGAAGAATAGGCAAAAGTTTTCATTTGACTTTTGCTGCTACTACCATCCCTGGAAAGGTGATGACCTTGTCACTCAGACCAGGTGGCAAGGTCAATAGCTAGAAATTGCAAACCATGGAGTGAGACGTTACTGGAGGGCAGAAAAAAATCTGGATAAATTTCTAGAAGGAATGGTGTTGCTTGTTAACACTACAACTCTAGTGCTTATATAACTTCAGAAATGTGTTGCCTTTTATCTTTACTGAAATAAAGGTGTGTTTGCTCTTCAGATTTCTTGCATATAACAAACTTACAAGCAAGTGGATCCCTTGAATGCTGTGAATGGCTCTAATGAAGTGTATCAAATCACAAAGGCAGCATCTTGTCTGTAATAGGGTTATAGCCTCAATTTTGCTTTCTAGATCCAGTGTCAGTATAATTTTTTTTATGAACTTGATCACCCTTCACTGCCAGAATACCACATTATAAAGAATTAACCCTCACAACATTAATGTATAAAAAATTAATATTACTTACCCATACTCCAGTGTTGTGACTAACTCTGTCCTCTGACTGTAAAAGGAAAGGCTACATTTACATTATCAAATAGTGTTGCTTAGTAGAAGTAGATTTCAGCTGATTAACCAACATCCACCTTGCCTTCTGGAGGAGAGGGGAAGACATCCTTAGGACTAGCCCTAGTCAGGCCCCATTCAATAAATGCTGTTACTGGTTGAAAAGCTCTAATTTGCACACCTGTAGCTCATCTTCCACTTCAGTTTCATCTGAGAGACATCCTGTCAGCTTCACTGGAAGCTTTTCTGTAATGGGAACCAAAGCATAGTGGGAGAGAAGAAATAGGAGATGCTTTTAAAAAATGCTTTTCTGATCTGAGCTAACATGCTAATGTGGATGCAATTGATGACAACCAAACCATGGTTTGAGGTAAATGGGTCAGTTGAGACCTATTAGACACAGTAGGTGTAATGTAATTTTAAGCAAATTCAATAAAGTGCAGAAGAGACCAAGAGGGAGTTAACGTGCCTACTTTTCACCTGACTTTCATAGCTTCCATTTGAAAAGCAGACTAAATACTGATGGAATGTTATTCTGATCAAAAACTAAAGGAATACATGATATAGTGGTAACAGTACTTATTCCAAAATTGTGATGTTGTTTCTTCCAAAACATTCAAAGGTTAATTTTATTAATTTAGTGCTTAATTCTATGTGTTCAAATGGTTAGATTAGTTATAAAGTGGAAGGAAGAAGGGAATAATTTAAACCACTGAGAACAGAATTGGTTTCTATGTTCATGGCATTATGATATCTTAGCAAGCCACAGGTTCCAATTTTTTGGTAGCTGTGAGTCAAGCTTTTCTAAAAATCTTTGAATGGCTATCTCAGAGAATGAACAAACACTCACCAGTAGGTAACTTACTGGAGTTCTGAAAAATAGGTAGGGACTAAGTTCTAAGTTTTTTTGATATCTAATTGTACTGTCCATTAACAGCACATTTCAGCTACCTAAATTTCTCTCAATATGCTCAGTTTTGTAGATATTCAACTCAATGACAGAGCTCCCACTGGAGAGTCAGACAGAATCAGTTCATAAAGAACAGAAATACATTATTGAGAAATTCTACCTCTATGACTAATCTTGATATTTGATGTCTTTCTCCAGTTATTTGATAAAAAGGAGATGTTCACAGTAATCCTCAGAAATTATTAAATATTAGATTATATAAGATCTATTCTATCTGATTTATACTTCTTACTGCTAAAGACAGGGAAAATAAAATTCACTGTGACAAAGAAAATTTCCCATATTCTGAGGCCAACGACAATCAACAAGTCGGACAATCCTATATCTCTAAATATGAACCATTTCCTATTTTAAGTAATTAGAAAAAGCTACAAGTTTTTTCTGTAGTTAAAAGTATGTCACACCCAATTAACAAACTGTGAAAACAAAGTTGTCCAGCAGACTCACTAAAAATTGATCTGATTTTTTCCATTTGCATTCATTTCTTATTATGTCTAGTACATGAATTGCAAATTATTCTATATATTTGGCAATACTGTTATTATTATGATGAGCACTTGGTAAAATGTCTGCACTATTTACTATATTGAATATTTAATTATTTCTCTGATAAGCTAGAAGGTGTGGTAAATACTTTCTCCCAATATAGACTGAACTTTTCACAGAATCACAGAATGGTAGGGGTTGGAAGGGACCTCTGGAGATCATCTAGTCCAACCCCTCAGCTAAAAGCAGGATCACCTAGAGCAGGTTGCACAGGATCATGTCCAGGTTCAGTCTGAACCTCTCCGGTTCCAGTCTCAGGCATATGTCTAGTGACCATACCGTCTTGGTGACCACTTGCAGAACTTACCTGGTTGTGATGTCTTTTTTGTATTATGGGCTCCGAACTGGCTGCAGCATCTAGATGAGCTCTAATGAGTGCAGAGTACAGGGGTATAATCGCTTCCCTTGATCTCTGGTTGTGCCTCCATTAATACAGCCCATGATGCTGATGGCCATCTTTGTTGTCAATGCACACTACTGGCTCATGCTCAGCTTGCTGTCCCCCAGAACCTCCAGTGCCTTTTCTAAGTAGCTGCTCCCCAGTCATCAGTCCTGTCCTGGTCAATTAACTCTATCTCAGCTGAAACCAGGACAGTCCTCAAATTGTATCACTGCCCAGGACTATTACATCCCAGGGGCCAGACTTCGCATTTGTCCTTGTTGAATTTCATTACATTCCTGTCAGCTGATTCCCTCAACTTTTCTGTTTTACTCTGAATGGCAGTGCTGCCCTCAAGAACATTCACTGATTTCTGTGCTTACTAATTTGAATATGGATTCCTGTTAGGCATGAGTTACTATCAATAATCTTTCAAATGAAGCACTGACCATGTACAGTGGAATTAAAAAATTTTGACTCTGTTGGACATACCTAACTATCTACCCTAAAACCATATTTACCATTTGTATTTACATCGTATTCCTTATGACTGACCAGTACATAATGGATTTTTACCTCATTCATTTCCATCTGTGAACTCCTAACTTAACTCAGACATTCCTGTTATCCTTTATTACATGACTTGATTCGTTATCCCAGTTTTCAAGAAGGGTAAGAAGGAAGAGTCTAGTAATTATAGGCCTGTCAGTCTCACTTCAGTGCCTGGGAAAATTATGGAGAAGGTTATTCTGGGAGTTATTGAAAAACACTTGAGAGACAACACAGTCATTGGCCGTATCCAGCATGGGTTCACAAGGGGAAAGTCCTGCTTAACTAATTTACTTTCCTCTTATGACAAGGTCACCCATCTAGTTGACCAAGGGAAGCCAGTAGATGTGGTGGGTTTGGATTTTAGCAAAGCTTTTGATGCTGTCTTTCACAGTATCCTTCTGGATTAACCATCCAGCACACAGCGAGACAAGTCCATATTACATTGGGTGAGCAACTGGCTGATGGGTTGAGCTCAGAGAGTTATAATAGTAAATGGGGCTGCATCAGGCTGGTGGCCAGTCACCAGTGGGGTTCCCCGGCGCTCAATTTATAGGGCCTGTGCTTGTTAACATTTTTATAAGTAATCTGGATGCAGGAATTGAATGTGCGTTAAGTAAGTTGCTGATGATACTAAACTAGGAGGAACTGTGGACTCCCTCAAGAGTAGAGAGACCTTACAGAGAGATCTGGATAGACTAGAGAGCTGGGCAATCACCAACCATATGAAATTTAACAAGACTGAGTGACAGATTCTCCACCTGGGGATGGGGTAGTCCTGGTTATACATACAAATTGGGGGACGAGAAATGGAGAGCAGCCCTGTGGAAAGATATCTGGGGTGTTGGGTTGATGGCAAGTTGAATATGACTGAACAGTGTGCCCTGGCAGCNGGGAGGGTGGTTGGTCACTGGAACAGGCTCCCCAGGGAAGTAGTCACGGCACCAAGCCTGTCAGAGTCCAAGGAACATCTGGACAATGCTCTTAATTGTATGGTTTAGTTTTAGGTAGTCCTGTGAGGAGCAGGGAGTTGGACTCAATGATCCTTATGGGTCCCAACCTGAGATATTTTATGATTCTATTACTTTTGTATTGTTGAATTAAATATCTATATCTGTTACTTAAATGCTTACAGCTATGCAGTTTACTTCTTTGAGACCCCTGTCCAAAGTTCCTGTCTTGTCATCAGCACATTTCACAGGAACACTTTTTTTTGGTGCCAATTTCATTAAATAGTATAAGAAATAATTTCCTTAATCAATCATTGTAGAAGTCTGTTCCCTCAGATGCTAACTTTTCACGAATAGGAAAGTGTAAATTCATATTTCTCTAGAGTACTTCTTAGGTATTGTGTTAATCAATAGTTTGCTGGAATAGAGCCTATTTGTAATAAACTTGCAAACAATTGCTTGAAACACATTTTCAGAAATTCAGGAGTAAATAGTACTACAGATGAAAAATAGGAATAGAATGCAAATATGATATTAAAGTCACAAACATTCTAATTACTTGGAATACCTTTTTTATGCACAACAATATTCAGCACAGTTTTTTACAATCAGACAATTGTTAACACGTTTTAAATAGTAGTAGTAATTTATTTTGCATGTTGTTTCATAATAATATTGCAGAGTCCTAAGAACTGAATATTTTATGTTTTCTGAAATCATGAAGTCTAGAAAACCTAGTTATTAATGTTGATAACAATAAAAAGCTGTAATTTTGATTAATTGTTCCTGCATTAAAATAGCATCTATTTAAATTTGCACTGACTGTAATCATGCTTTAGTTGTCATAACTAGTTTGTTACTCACATTCAGCAGATCTTTTCTTTTACATTGTTACTCTTCTCAAAAAATGCTTGCTGAGATTCATTGAGATAAACTGAAATCAGTATACTGAAATTATGCCTTTAATTAAATGTTTTATAATGAAGACAATATCTATTCTATGAGGGATTAAAAAGAAAAAATATAGATTAACATAACAAATTCAGAAGTGTATCTAGTGATAAACCCCAAGAATCAATCTTAAATATTCCAGTGGTCTGTTAATGCAACTTGTGGTAGCACCTGTGATCAAGTCCTACTTAGTTTTCCTTGGAAGTCTTTCATGAGTCCTTTGGTGCTTTTTGAAAAAGGTGAGTCTAAGATTACCTAGATTACTGTGAAAAACAGATGCCATGGCTGTGTTACTAAAAAAAAATATTTGGAATAGGTAAAAACAGAGATCAAATTTATATGAGATGCTCTATTTCCAGTGACATATATTGCATTGTGACTACCTTCTGGATACACAATTCTACTGTTATCTTAAAACTGTTCCTGGGAGATGGGCAGAAGAGTCATGAGCTTGATCTTTACTGGTTCATGCACACTTTTCATGAGTTACTTGAAACAATCAGTTAATAAATTTTTTAAATCACACTGGGAAGTACTATGGATGCATTTGTTGCTTCACTCTGATGCTTTTAGCGCTCTAGATACAACAGATTAAGGTAATACAGGCTTCCCAGCTCTGATTTCTGTCATGTCTGCAACTACATGATTGATGGGCAAGTTATTTAAAGTTAGGCACATGGGATGACTTTAGACCTCTGTCTCTGAAAGAGAAGTAGGGACTGATTATCAGCCTCTCATTTCTGAGGAAAGGGCTCTAACAGTAAGGGATCCTTGTAAAGAGAGTGACACTAGTTCCTGTGGAGTCAGAGATTCCTAAATGTCTTTGCAGTAGGACATAATTTGCAGAGTGCTTTACATAACTAGTGGAAAACATGATTTTACAAATACTAAATAAACTGTAACCATATTGTAGACCTAAACCCCTGGTTAGATAATTGCCAGGCAGGACACCAGCGAGAAGTTGGCTATTTAATAAAGAACGAGTTACTTGTGTTTAATCTAACTCCGAGTTAATACAAACTATTCAAGCAGTTTTAAGTCCACAGCAAGTAGGAAGAAATATTGAGTGTTGAATGGGCATGTCAGGCATGATAAAACCTCTGAGCGGATGGAAAAATTAGCTCTGCATATCACCTGGGAGCCTGCGGAGTGGCTGATGGACAGGGTTTACAACATCACAGAACAATCCATGGACATGCACATCCTTGCGGAGAAAAGTAAGGTCTGATCAAATCTCACTTCACGGTGAGTTTGTTGTAGACATTGAGTAATTTATCACATGAACAGCTGTTAATAATAAAGATACACTGTAGCTAAGTGCACTCTAATTAAGTTTTTATGAGTCATGGTGGGCTGACATAAGAATTTTCCTTCACTGTGTGGGTGGCCTTACTCGAATCCTGTAAATACCATTTGATAAGCAGACAGAATATTCCCTCAACCACCTACCCGGTCCATCTCATGAGTGACAGTGGACGTCACTGGATGTATAACACTTTCTCTCACTGTTCTGTAAGGAAAAACTTTGCTCTTTTAAGATTATAGTAGATTATGAAGGAAATATTCAGCAAGGAATTTAGAGGAAAAAAACAAAACAAAACATTAAGGCCACAGTGAAAAATATGGCATCCAATGAAATAAAAATAAGCTCAGAACATTATGTAATTTCTTAAGGAACATCTACAAAAATGAAATATTTTGGTATGTAACAGAAGCATAAATATATATTTTTGTATATGGATATAGATATATATACATAGACATATATTTACAAGTGATATACTGCTATAGCTCAAAGAATAAAATAAAGCAGGAAATTATAAATACTATAAACATAAGATTTGGTTGGGAAATATTAAATTATTTCTACAGAAGACTGCTTTAAAACTATATAATATTCACAGAGCAAATCAAAGAAATATATGTAAAATAACTTCCAAAAAATGTTACACTCTAAATCTCTCTCTTCCCCACTGTTATATATCATGAAAACAAAGCATTAATTACTTCATTTTGACATCTTTTGTTCTTGGGAAAGGGGACAGGGGGACCCACTTACGGGGAGAATTCCTAAAAAAAGTGAAAACTCTTACAGCTGTGGGGATTGCTTAGCTGAGTATTTGCACATTTGGAAATACTGAAGAGAATATTAAAAACAGATGAATAGCTTTAACTCACTGTTTTGGAATAAGTACTTATGTCAAGTATCTGTGGAATAGAATATCAGATTCTTCATTAGAATTTCAACATAATGAAGCAAGCTATGAGATATGGTATTCTTAACTTCTGTTTTTAATTCAAATTTTTTCTTAATTTAATCAGTTTATAGAAAGTAGTTAGAAGAAATAGAAGTAATAGAAGAAAAAGAAAAAGTTCAAAGCTTTTATTATTATTATTATTATTGTTGCTGTTATTTCAGGAAGTTATGTAAGGCTTTGTGTAATCAGAACAGTGTTGATATGATTTAAAAGATATGAACTACACGATGAAAAAAAAAAGCAAGCAGTTTATACCTATTAATACTTCAGTTTCTAATAAAGCAAAAATTAAGCCAATAAGATACCAAATGACCTTGGCTGATAAATATGAATAAGTACTGTGATATGCTGGTATAGCATTTAGACTTGATGAACCAGAACATGTCACTCTACCTGTTTAGCCAGTCAGGTATATCCTCCAGAATACAAGTTTTTCAAGATTAATTATTCTATCTCATATCAGAGTATCTACTTCTCTTCATTCCTTTACAATAGTTCCAAATCACCTACAAGTGGTGTTTGGGGCATAGAGTGAGATGGGAATGTAGAAGTGGGGTATGGAAAGTTTTCAGATTTTTTTTTTGTTTTAATGTGTGGAAGATAAATACAGATTTCAGTCACACTTCATCTTTACTAATTTATCTGTCTAAATATTTAGGCATATAGGCTAAAATAAAAATCTAGACTTCTTCCACAATCAGTGGAGAATTATGTCCTTAAAACGGTGCTTCACACTAAAGTTTTTAGTCAGCTATGTTAGAATAGGGTTAAATATCTTCTGCAGGTACAACTCTCTCCATTAACTGGAGAGTTGGGACTAGTTGGGACTAAATGGCTGCATTTGTGAGCCTGAAAGAGATGAAGATGAATTGCATAGTTCATCTGTTAGACTCTAATATATGATTCTCATCTGTTTGTTTCACATAATTCTTGTGCTGTATATTTTGTATTAGCTCCAAAAAATATAAATTTAAGGTAATATTTCAATAGTTTAAGCAATATTTGCATGAAGTAATAGTATATTAATATTAACTATACAGATATTACTGCTTCTTTCTACTTTTCTCCATATGCAATTACTCCATAGTAATAAATGTAACATTACTGATAGGTGAGTATATTATTGGCTATTTTATTATATCATTAAGGACTGAATGCATCAATATTTTGTTGCCTCATCTAGTACATTTTAATGACATTAATTTAAGGTTTCTTAACTAGTCCTTTTTCATCATTATAGATAGATTCCTCCTCATCTTGGCAGATGAGCAATAAAGCACATCTTTTCTGTTTGTTTTATGTCCACAGCAGTTAATTATGCAAAATTTTATTAATATGGTAACTGCAATGTTTATTTTAGGATTTCCCATATTATCTATTAACAAGTAATCTGATAATCCTCACTGATTTATACAATGTAGTAAAGGAGTTTTATGACTCCTCTGAAGAAAGATATCAATTCTGACTTTTTTTTTTTTT
>VXBL01010550.1:44990-66940 GCA_013400195.1 Aramus guarauna
CCCCAAAAGGTTTCAACCCTTCCTTCATGTCTGGACATTTAAATCTCAGTGTGGCACTAAATGTTCTTTCTGTATTACAAAGTGAATTGGAGCTTTTTAAAGAAGCTGCTAGACTTTTATTTTGGTTTGACAGAATAGTTATTAAATGAACCAAGGGGATTTTATAGCTCCTAAATTTGATTCTGAGTTGTTACTTGTTAGCTTGCAGCCCCCAGCTACCTTAGACACATTTTTGTGATTTAACAATTCATTCATTAATATGAGAACATTTTTCACATAATATTTCAAATAAATTCTTATTCTCATTTACACAAGATCAAAAAAAAGAAAGTTAGATTCACAAACAATGAAGCTAGAGGACACTGTGGCAATGTCAGACCCATAATGCAGCACAACTCAGTGCCTTCCATTACTTGGTAACTGCTCATACTAGAACACTATATTTTAGAGAAAATAAATAAATAAATAAATAAAATTAATGACCATAATGTCAGATGGATTATATATCTTGGTGGATTCTTTATATGGCCATTCTTATATGAAAAACAAAAAGAGACTTCCTTCATTTTCATTTTCATTATTTTCATTTTCATTTTCATTATTTTCTTCTTGAGAATCTAAACTCTCTGCCAAGAGCTCTCAATCAGTTTGCTTCTTCTTGTAGGTACATATTGTTCAATGATCATTCTCAGTTAACATTTATGCGAGACAAGCCTTGCTTTGCTTCTGGTTCTAACCAATTGTGCATGACATAAACAAGACCTTCACAGATTTTTTTTGCTTAAACTCTGATTGGGAAAGCTCAGTTGTTTTCTAGCCCTACTTTTTGCCTCTTCCTCCTCCCATCTGCACACAATCTAGTAATACATCCCACGTATTTGTTTGTATAGAAATATAGTGAACAATTAAAACAGAATTTAATTTTTATATTTTATTTAGTTAACCTGTGAAATACAGTAAAGCCTGTGCTATTATAGACTTATCTCAAAAAAATATCTTTTCTGCTCTGAAGAGACAGCAAATTCTGCTTGTCTACTTATTGCACCTCCAAATCAGTTTCTCTGCACTTCTTTCCTCTCCCCTATTCCTTAGAGAAGATATGATTCATTCTGCCACTGAGTGTTTTGATATGAAAAGTGTCTCATACTTATAGAATTGTACTTTTGTCATGAAAATACGGCTTCAGCTATCACATGATCTGCTTTGTACCTTGCTATATTACATTTTCTCTGAATTATATACCTTTACTCAGAGCTATAGATACTTATGTTTTCATTCTGCCTCAGCAACTCTGATTTTTTCCAAAACTACTTAATGAGGTTGGCAATGGATTTCTACTGTTTTCCTCAGTCCAAACATCCTCTTAATATCCTGTCTACCAAAGATAAGCATTATATTTATTTATTTATTTTTTAAATTTACGTGCTGGACAAAAGCAGCAGGGGATATTATATCGCATAAACTTGTGTTCCATTCTCTTGATTTTGCTGGTACATTATGAATAGAAAAATATTCACCATCACCATTTTCTCAAGTATTTTAGTATTTTTAAGGTCCTATATATCATTTATGTTCTAATGTATAGCTATTTGTTGATACTGTAAATCTAAAATAGGTTTCAATAATCTGCTGCATGTGTATGGTCCACATTCAGATTCTCACAAGGTGATGGAGCCCATCTCAGTTGTTTCTTTTTCTCATGTGGCCAGCATTGTATCAGCTCACAGCTGTCAGTAAAGGAACTCCATGCATTGCTTCTGCTAATTGTTCTGCTTCTTAGCCACCTTTTTGTAGTACAATGATATTCTAGTGGATATGGTCCACTAGAATGTTTGACTCATGTTACTTTCTTTTTAACTCAATAAGTTTTTGCTTGGAAAATGATTAATTCTGTGTTTGCCAGTAGTTTTGCTAAGGTGGATCTTCCAATAAATTTTTGTTTTATATCTTCTTCTTCGTTTGCAGATAAATGACATTTACTATCTCAAACAGAAATATTCTTTCTATTCTATTCTATTCTATTCTATTCTATTCTATTCTATTCTATTCTATTCTATTCTATTCTATTCTATTCTAAGATAACAGAGGGGGGGAAAAGTGATACCTGGTGACAAAATTAGAAATACATCTGTTCAGTAAAGGTCTTGTTTGTTTGGGTTTTGGTTGGCCTTTTTGGGAGAGGGTTTGGTTAGTTGTTTGATTGTTGGTTTTTTTCTTCTATTAACAATACCGTCTGTCTTTTGATCAGTATTTAATTCACATTTACATTGTTCCAGTTTCTTTATCGAAATGCCATGCAGTATCTACTTAAATGCTTTATAAAAATTCAATATATTAATATCAAACTGAGATGAAACAAGGACTTTTCTTATCTTCTGTTTTTCCCACATACCTTGGGGGAAAAAAATCCTTTCTTCTTGTAATCTTCTTTTATTCATTTAAGATCAGAAATTTTCTATTGAAAAAAAACCAGAAGTTGTTTTCTCTCATTTTAAATCACTATGTAAACATTTCTTATAGAAATAACTTGATATGTGATTATTTCATCTCAATTTTTTAATACAAAGATGAACTACTCCTTATTGAAGACAGCTGTAGGACCCTCTCTTTAAATATATATATACATACACATACATATAGATGTATCTATATGGTTAAGCACAGACTTAAAGAATGTGGGTGGTTTATATCCATCTTTAATGTCACATCAGAAAAGAAGTTCAACAGGTAGTCCCAAGGTCTTACAACTATATACTCCTACAGCTATATGTAATGGTTTATTGATTTCTGAATCTTCAAAAGCTTAGCACTGGTACTTCTATTTCTATCAAAATGAATTGTAAAGCACAACTCTCATTCATTTGAATAGGAACTGTTAAGCCAGCCCCATGTTATGCATAACATTTGTAGAACATTATAGATGGATAAATTTCTGAACAATTATGCAATATGTTTAAGAATGTTTGAATGGGTTCATGAAAGGCAGGTCCTGCCTGACTAACCTGAGTTCCTTTTATGACCTTGTGACCCGCCTAGTGGATAAAGGAAAGGCTGTTGATGTTATCTACCTGGACTTAAATAAAGCATTCAACATGGTCTCCCACAGAATTCTCCTAGAGAACCTGTCAGCTCATGGTTTAGACAGGTGCACTCTTTGCTGGGTAAAAAACCGGCTGGAAGGCTGAGCCCAGAGAGTTGTGGTGAATGGAGTTAAATTCAGTTGACGGCTGGTCACAAGAAGTGTTCCCCAGGGCTCAGTATTGGGGATGGTTCTCTTTAATATCTTTATTAATGATCTGGATGAGGGGATCGAGTGCACCCTCAGTAAGTTTGCAGATGA
This sequence comes from Aramus guarauna, assembly GCA_013400195.1. NCBI lineage: Eukaryota > Metazoa > Chordata > Aves > Gruiformes > Aramidae > Aramus > Aramus guarauna. The sequence goes on from VXBL01010550.1 coordinate 48,331, forward strand.
CACCAAATTAGGTGGAAGTGTNGTCTTACAAGGAGCGGCTGAGGGAACTGGGGTTGTTTAGCCTGGAGAAGAGGAGGCTGAGGGGAGACTTTGTCTCTCTCTACAACTACCTGAAAGGAGGTTGTCGTGAAGTGGGTGTTGGTCTCTTCACCCAAGTAACTAGTGAGAGCACAAGAGGAAACAGCCTCAAATTGCTCCAGGGGAGGTTTAGGTTGGATATTAGGAAAAATTTCTTCACTGAAAGGGTGGTCAGACTTTGGAAGAAACTCCCCAGAGAGGTGGTTGAGTCACCATCCCTGGAGGTGTTCAAAAAACATGTAAACATGGCACATCAGGACATGTTTTAGTAGACATGGTGGTGTTGGGTTGATGGTTGGACTTGATTATCCTAGAACATAGAGGTCTTTTCCAACCTTAAAGGTTCTATGAATCTATGATTCTACAAACTGTGTAAAAAGTAAGTCGTGTTAGCAGCTTGCTGCAATAATGCAAAAAATATTTTAGGGTGAATTTTCAAAGAAGTATATTGCATTTTTTTATTTTGGGTTTCAAAAATCTCATAAAAATTTTCTGCTACTGAAGAATGAATGACTGGCACAGAATCAGTAAGTATTTAGAGAATTTGAAGACCTCAACAGTAGTGAATCCTAAAAAGAAGCATTTAGGCTGTTTAACATCTGCATGCTTTGAATACCCATTAAAGAAAAGGAACTAGAATCTTAAATATACTTTTCAGGATTCATACTTTTTTAGGGGCTCAGGTATTTGACTGGTCAGACAGTGTGTAGTCAGCTCAGTGCTAAATAAGATTTCAGGAAAGAAGAGGGACTTCTTTGGTTGTAAGATGCCTTACTGTGAGAGATGTCACAAGCCAGAAGTATGGCATTTTCAGCCTCTTATGCAAAATCCATATCTCCAGTCATAGCCGATTAGTAGAAAAATAGGTTGTCCCAAATGGCTACACCTAATACAGAGGACCAAAAAGCAAGAGAACATGGTGCAGTGTATCATAATTGTATGAGATGCAGGTGTAGACAGTGAAAGGAAAAGGAAGGGAAGAGTTGAATATATTAGTCTTATGTCTGATGTATTCAAAGTGACATGTTGGGTTTGGGATGTTGGTTGGTGCTGTGTTATGTTCAGTCTGAGCCAGGGATTTGGATCAGTAAAGCTGAGTTTATTTAAGTGAAGGATACCTCACTCGATACCTATTTATAGCAATTTAGAGGCTCTTAGAGTGAGAATTCTTCTCACATAATTTTAATATCAAAAGCCTGTGTTTTTTCTGTTTCAACTAGTCACCTCCATCTCACTTCATATTCCATACAAATAACAGCCACAGAATGTACAGTTCAACTCTTCCTAAAGATAAGTTAGATGAACTTGTCAACTATCTATTTTGTTTCTACAGTTTAAAGGAGAACATACATAATTTATCTTTCTGCGGGTAACAAGTTAGCTGAGATAAATTTTATATCTAATGGCTTCATTAGGCAGAAAAATGATACTCCATTTATGTTCACATAAATAATCAGTATAAGGATTACTCACTTAAGGTATGTAAAAGTGATAAAGAACTGAGGGCTTACTTTGCAGAAATTTGAAGCATAACATCGTCAGATCCTTGAGTTCACTGCAGTATAGGGTTCCCTCTTGAGAGCTGTGGTACAGTGCTTCTACTACATAAGGACAGACTTGAAGTTGCAAAACAACCCTGAAGCTCTTATGTTGTCTATCGTACTAGTTGAGAATATTGTCTGTGCAAAATTGCGTTTAAATTCTTCTTAAAAATCAGATCATTCTCTACAAATATATGCATGATACCAGACTTTAATGATAAAAACTACATTCACATGACAAAACACTTTTGAATCATTCTAGTGTTATACCTTGACATTCCATTTGTATACTGTTATTTGGCACACTTGCATATGCCTTTATTGAATGTCTTTCCTTCCTTTTCCCCTCTGGTAATGCACATCATATAATATGGGTATAGAATTCATAAAACTTACTATAACCTGTGTAACCTTAAAAATGCTAGCATGTAAAGAGTTATAGAATGTTATTACCATTTTTATTTCTTCAAACTTGTCTGCCAGAGGATCTCTGAGGCATAAAAACTTTTACTCCCCATAATTTCCTTCTGCTTCTAGAGTGCTATTTTATTGTCATTGATAAGTCATCCTGTGATGAACCTGTAGACAACATTCAGTACTCTAAAATGTCTTTGCGTATGTAAGGCTTATCAATTCAAATGGAACTTAAAAACCTAACAGATTTTCAAGGGCCTAACCTTAACATATTCTGAATATTATCAAACCACAAGAAATAAATACTCTTGCTCTTTTGGAGAGGACCTACAGAAGGATAAAATGAGTTGCCCTATCAGCAGAATGAACAAGGTGGACAGGAATTGTTCACCGTGTTTAAACACAATAGTCAGGGAACATCAGAAGGTGTCAGGAAGTGGAAAAACTCTCCCCCCCCCCTCCCCAAGTGTGTAGTTAGGTTGGGGAATTCTTTTACAAAAGTTTACATAAATCAAAGGAATGCTGTATTAGCTCATGGAAAAGAAATCTATTATGGGTTGCATAGACACTTAATTAGCTGAGTTATAATGGTTGGAAGCTGAAGATTATTGGGGGGAAACATCATATGTTTTTTCCCTTTTCCTTATGCTCTTTCTGATAGATTGACATTTGGCTGCTTTCAGAAACAAGATGGTGATCTAACCCAGTACTTTTGACCTTATGTTTTTATGTTCAAGATAAAATGTACAGGTAAGGAACTGGAAATATCTCAAGAATTAATATGAACTGAAGAATTCTGCAGGCTGTCAGAGGAGAACACTTGCTGGACAGGCTAGACTCCAACTGAGTTGCTGAAAGCAAAAGCTATGAAATTTTAAGTTTTACACCAAGAGAGTTTCAGGAGACTTCTCTAAACACTATCAGCTTCAGATTTACTACCTTCATATAGCAAAAAATAAGAAAAATATTATTATACTCAAGATTTTTTTTGAGGATGTCTTAATTCTTAAGTGAAAGATTGGCATATTGAGTGACATGACCTCTAGAAAAAACATAGGCATGCTCAAAAGTTTTTTAAGTTTCAGGCAGGGTTTCTTTAGTCTCATTCTTAAAACAATTTCCAGCAGCTATACTCTTTGGCTATCTGCTCAACTACAATAAGTTAAATTTGTCCTTCAAATTTCTTAGACACATACTTCATCTTTAAAAAAACTATCAGAATTAATCTTTTGCATGTACATGAGACAAAAATGCCACATTGTCTAAGTATAATTTTAGTTTTCATGTTTATGTCTTCTAGAGTTTAAGTATTTTTGGTTTAATCTACAAAGCTCTGTTCAGCATTTTCTGAAAACTCATATTGAAAAGTGTGTTTTTTGTTCCCTGAAAATGCCTCATACATGCAAAAACACTGTTAAGATTGGAATTCATTGCACATCTTCAAGGTTTGCAAATTCTTCTTGTTATTCTGCATTATTTTTCCATTTCTATTTCTAAACTGGGAAAGTTGGGTTTGATTCTATGTCTTATACAAAATCTTATGGGAACTGGTTCTCATTTCTGAAGTTCCTGAGATGAATTTCAATGCTCAAAGGATGAAAAAAAGAAGTAATTTGTTTCTACAAAATACAGTTCAAAAGATCTTAGGACCTCTGTCTAACCTAAATTATGTTTGAAGTGGACTTTTCTATTATATCTGTCTTTTAAGTACTAACATATTATCTAGCAGACAGTCCAAATTCCATTTCATCCCTCCCTCTCTCCCTTTGTCTGTATAACCCTCCATCCCACCCTTACTTCCTTTCCAGATATCCTAAACAGCTGAAATTAATAGAATAATCGTAATTTTCTGTAAGAAATAATATAGCTTGTAGAAAAGTCTAATCACCATAGTCTCTCTCCTGTTTCAGTTCAGCCAGCTCAGAACGTTACAAATGTTAAGGACATTTGTCAAGACAATCTGCAGTTGGTGCATTTTTATATCCTTTTCTGTTTGAGATCAGCCAAGGAATAGAATTTACTCAGAAAATAGTAAAGCCTGATAAATCAAGCTAGACTCTTTTGCAATATATTTCAGTATTTAATCCACCATCAGCAAGCTTATACACCATCCAATTTTCTCCCTCTTGACTGCTCCAACAGCAGAATTTACACAGAGCACAGAACATAAATTTTACTCTATTGACATTCTCCAGTAGATTTTGTGTCCAGGGCTTTTCAGGCTGCTAAAACAACAGTTTACAGATAAAACAATGCTTCCTGCAAAAAAATACAGAAACCACCAATGTAATAATTTTATCACCAAAGTAATTATTTTATTTTATTAGTTGTACTGGTTAATAAGTCATAATTATAAAATTTGAGTGCATGTTCATGTACACATAAATGGCACTTCTAGCTCTGTTTTCAGCAACATAGGGGAAAAAAAAAATAAATAAATATGAGCTTATAAAATAATAGAGGTACAAGGACTACAATTATAAAAGGTCTTTAGTATCTATGCCAGGACATAGATGCTGTAAGCTGATCTTCTCAGGAGCTGATTCCAAGAGACTTGTCTAATATACTCTGATAGAACTGATCATAAAATTTGTGAGTGAAACATATCTTTAAAACACCATTAATACCAGTACTAAGTAATGCTACCGTGCATCTTGGAAAAATATAAAGGATGACTGAGAAACAGCTATAAATTACATTGACCATATGTTGGCATCCATGAAAAGCAGCCAAGCTTATGTCCCAGACAGTAACTTGTATTAAACTATATACACTAAGTAGTGAAATCACAACTAAGTATCTGATAAACTTTTCTGTTGCCTTTGTTATATAGGATATATATCTTATAGGGTGCAAATACTGTCTCATGCCCTTAAAGGACAGAAAGGAATTGTATTCTACTGCATTCTTTTCGATGAGATATTTGTGTCACTCCTCTGTCAGAACCAGCATTATTTTTTTCAAGTATATCTTTCTTGATGTTCTATAAGGAAACCAACTGTAACACAGAGCAATCATATTCTAGAATAGCTCATACTTTTTTTTGTTTGTTTGTTTCATGATCCTGAAGTAAGAAGACCAAAATGCTAATTAGATTTTTTTATGCTTCTGTTGTTCTGATAAAGCATGGGGCAAAAAGCAGTGATGTTCATTCTGGTGTCTTAATAAAAAAACTTCAGCTTTCCAACAAAATTTCTGGTGGTTTTGAGGCAGCCACAGAACACAACTGATGATCAAGAGAGTTCTAGCATACCTTTTCCTGTGAAAATTGTTTTTCGCCAGGAATATATCTAGACGTCTGTCTTGTTTGTACTACTTTATGCAATGGTGCATTTTGCAATATTTAAATACATAGCTGGAATAGTTCCTGAAAAGAGCTTTTAAAATTTGTCTTCTGTTTTTGCACTGTTATGGTATAAGTGCATTACTGTCTTTCATAGCTCAGATACAAGATTTAAAATGTCCTCATGGTGAATATTTTGATCTTTGAAAAGACAAATAAATCCCATGTACTATTGTTCTCTCTCAGTTTTACAATTCCATACAGGCACTAGATACATTTTCTCAGTAGCTGAAATGGTTGGTGCATTTATATTAGTATTTAAGTAAAGTATCCTGTGTTTTTGCCAGAAATGATTAGCATGTCAATGTGATAATGCATGATTAACAATTCAAATTATCATATTTAATGCCTTTCATGTATTTGTAATTGTCATTGACTGTTTCAGCACCTTAGTTTTAATTAAAAATAAACAACAATGAAAATATGTAGTGCTTTCAGATAAAATATTAATCAGTTTGTTATGAATTAAAATATCCATTGGGAAATAAAGAATTTACTAAGCTGCCCTAATTGCCCTACAGAGTCTCTGTAAAAAAAAATAAGTTCCATAAAAGTCATTCCAGTTATTGAAAAAAAAACCCACCCAACTAAAGAACAGCATCTATTGAATTACTTTATTTAGTGTAGCAATTTTTAGCAGTCTAGCAGAAAGTAATGGGATCATTAAAACTAAATTCTCCTCTCCTGTCTGCACAATGGAGCACTTGTTATCTATTCTGGTCTTCTTGCTTGCAAAGAACTCTCATTGCCAGCACTGGTGTTTCTACATATGCAGGAAGATCATAACAGCCTCACAAACCTGTTCTGTTCACATGAAAGAGGAACATTTAGTCAGATGACTCTAACAAAAGCTTGGGACTGCATTTTTCCTTTAGCCACTGAATGGAGTGCCTGCTGGTACCTGTGGAGATTCACACAAAGATTGAGAATAAACAGTGGGGACTATATGTTTCCTAATTTCCATGACAAAATTTTTTTGCATTTTTGTCTGCCTCAGAGGTATTTTGTGTGGCCCATTGTTGTAATAATCAGGTTTGCCTGATTCTACTTTCCTTAGATATTTTGTGTTTCTATATCCTTGGCTCAGCTTATTACCATGAAATATTAAGTCAGAGTGGACCCCAGGACAGGAAATACTGGACTAATTTCTCAGACACTGTATGCCGAAACTGAGCGACTCAGGGACATTTCCCTGTTCCTTGATCCACCACTGCAAAACTTCAGCATGTAGATTTCACACAAAGTACAGAACTGGCTTTGTAACAGAGGAAGACAGATTTTCAAAGTTTAGCATAGTTCTTTCAGCCTTTTATTTTCTTTTGTTAACGTGTCAACTGCAATACATCAGAAGATTTTTATATACTTCCTTGATGAAAAGCACATACAATTAAAATATTTTATATTCAATTTTCTGTTAGAATCTTTAAACTTCAGCATGCACTTTTGGATTAATGTATGTTCCTTTCAGTGAATACTGCTTCATAGAAAGTAAAGACTACAACCAAGAATGTTGTGATTTGTTTGGAATATCAACACTAATTTGCTCATTAAATATTACATAGTCCCAGAGATGTTTCTTCCATGCTTGATAAATACTGTCAATTTCCCTGAAAATTGTTTGATTTAAGCTACTCATTTAGGTTTTCTTATATTACTTTAAAAATAATAATAAAAAAATAAAAAAATAAAATAACCTCCTCCATATTCCTCTCTAAATAATACTTTATTGTGTGCATTGTGTGTATTTGCACACTTAATACTTTACACTAATGACAGGAAAAACAATTTTGTGGTAAACATTCTTACTATGTTTCAATCAGATAAATAAGGCAATCATAAACTTTATATTTGTATCTTGGATCTATTATAAGTTTATACATACTTATACAAGAAACATATCTAGAGATATGACCTACAGTGAGTAAACATGTCATAGAATATGCAAATAGTAAGCATAAGACAATAAAGAGCTTTTTAACACTTCCCTATTCAAATTTCTCTTATTTCAAGTGACATGTAGCAGTAGCAAACTGCTATAATGCTAGTATCAGCTATCTGAATAGAAAATGTTTGATCTTATTTACAGACATTAATGTTTCTACTGGAAAAGTTTACTTGATTGTTCATATTTTACCTGCATATTGAATATTTTATTCTTCAAAACGATTGTGACAATTTCCCTGCTAATATTAAGGTGCTCATCCAAACACCATACAATTTACTGCCATTACAAAAAATGTCCACAAGGCCTTCTTTGTGACATAAAGATTTTGGCTGTAAGTACAATTTCAAGCATAAAATGTAGTATTATTAATTAAAAAAGACAGCTATATGGTGCTTCTGTCATAAGGAGTAAAAAAGAGTGTTTACGTAAAATTGTAAGTTTTTGCAGTATGAAAATGTATATGTATAATGTAGCTTCCAGATAATTATTACATTATATCTTACTATATTTTATTTTCATGCTGCTTGCAAGCAAGTTCTACACTGGAAATTTTTCTAAAGTTTTTGTCATCATTTCAGTTTATTTTTCTTATGTGTGTTCTGTTTAGCTTAAATTTCTTGTACTAAGGATTTTCTCCAGATGTTTTCCTCATTTTAATATGTTAATAACAAAGCAGGTACAATAATGCTTTGAAAACTATAACACTACAGTTTTCCTGATTAATCCAAAATTGCACTATATTTATGTTTATGATATTACAAAATAATCATTACAGGTTTTGTATGTAACTGTAGACTACATTTTCTATATAAATACTATTACCAAGCTTTTATATTGTTTCTTATATAGACTACTTCAGCATTCTAAAGCAATCCAACAGTATTAGGAAACAAAAAAGAAAGTATTTGCATTATTTTGCACTTGGATACATTAAGGAATAATTAGGTAACAGAACATTTTTGTTGAAGGTTTCTCTTGGAACTTACACATGAATAGTTCACTCCATCTTGCGGTCTTCCTCTGGTCTTACCTGGCCAGTTTGTCTGCACGGACAGTTACAGGGGAACACAAATAAAATGGTACTAAATAGCTTGTTGCTGAGGTATTCACCTAGAACGCATCAGCTCTGGTCTCAGTTCCCTTCTGCTGAGCCAGACAAGAAAGTTTGGTTTCCCATTCTTTAGGCGGGTGGTTTGACTATGAAGATAATAACGTGCAACATGAGCAACTCCTTTTTCTTTCCTGCCTTTGTGTGTCCTGCTAAGGCTAATGAATATTTAGATATAGGGATGGCAACTTTCAGACCATCAAAAGACTTAGAGAAAACATGGAAGAATATGTATGTAGTGAATGAATTTCAGGGATCTATGTGTTTACCAGGAAGTATAATTATACGCAAGGCACAAGCTCTTTATTCCTGACTAAAATAGAAGAGTTGCAAACAAAAACCACTTACTTCACCATGAAATAAAAGGGACATTGCAATAAATTAATTCAGGTGCACATATCTTCTGTTGAGTTCTAAAATTAGCCAAGATGAATCCTACCCACTTCATGTTTTGTAGCATTTTGCCTTGTACTCAGAAATAGAATTTTTTCTCTCGATGCCCATTAGAAACAGCATGTAGTGTAAGTTAACTGGGTTCCTTCTATAGTCAATGGGGAGAAAGATATCTTGGTTGGTTTATCCTGGATTATGAATTAAATCACTTCCTAAAGCCATCTCCCTTTATCTGTAATAGGAGGACCATACATAGCTATGTTTGATGGCAATGATTAAGTGTAAAAATTTCAGAAATTTAAAGTTAAGTGAGATGAATCCCACCTTAGGAGTGCAAGGACTAGTTTGATTCTTATACTTAAATATCAAGTAGTGATGCGCATTACAGGAACCACTTAGACAAGCGTGCACAAAAATCTTACAAATCTATTGTCTTACCATAAAAATATCCCCACATGCTGTGATATCTTCTCTTTCTGGTTATCTAGTATTCTGCTAGTCTGAAGAAGTCATGTCTGTAACTGTTTTGTGTTCTGATAAATTAATCAGATTTTAAAATATGGAATTTTCTATTCTGATGGCTTCCTACATTATCCAGTCTCACAAATCTGTACAACTAGGCAGTCCCACTAAGAATGTCTTTTGTTGTCTGTCTGAGCATTTTAGTTATGGGGGATTGTTGTGCGGGTTTTTTTTGTTTGGTTGGTTTTTGGTTTTTTATTAATTATAAGTAGCACATATGCAACAAAAAATATATATGCAGTAAATTTTACAGAGTGGAGAAAGCAGTCCTGTTTTCTTTCAGAAGCTGACCTCCTGGAGATGCTGAGTATGACCTGACAGAAATCATTACAGCAATTTCCCACAGGCAGTAAAAAGGAACAAAATGGTATAGTCATTCTCACTTAGGGTTCACTACCTGTAACAGTAAATATGTCCTGTCATGATGGCAATGAGTTTAAAAAAAAAAAAATATTTGAAAATAATACAGAGCCCAGGGGAATGCAGGCATTCATGTATGTTGTGTGGAAAGGTTAGAGTGTTATTTTACCTTATAACTTATTGTAAGCTGAAAACTTCAGATATACAATGTGCAAAGTTATTTATCACAGAAGAAGGATAAAAGTAATTTGATGGGAGAGTCTGCACTGGCAAAGAAGCTGTGAATCGGAAAAGCTGTCATTACTATAGCCATTACGTTGTCAAGTATAATAAGCAAGGATTGTAGAAGAAAAGTGAAGGAAAAACATCCTGAAAGTTGAAGAAACAGAGACTGATTTTCTTTTTAGTGGGTTTGTTATTTTTTGAGACATCATTTCAGAAAGTCACTTAATTTTCTTATTAACAAACAGTAAGGATGCCGGGAGTGATTCAGTCTAATTGAAGTGTTCAGAATTTCTTTCAGACTCCACTACAGTTTGCTGTCACCACTTAGTGTAGGATTTGCCATAAATTTGTTTCTTCTTTTACTCTAAACATACATATTCATTTCATATGACGTATTTAGAATTAAATCTTCTCTTTGGTATCCATCTGACCTGAAATAATTGTAACTATTTATACTAATTTAAATTTTCTCTTCTGATCTCTTAAGTAGATTGGCCAAGACAATGAATTGCCTTGCCCTTCTCTCTCTTTCTCTTTCTCTTTCTCAAAAAAAATCACAAAATAAAACAACAAAGAAACACAACAACAAAACCAAAAAAACTAGGAAAAACAGACCCATAAAAGTCAATCCTCTGGAAAAAAAAATAGACATACTTGTAGATTTGATTCTCACAGAGATTAATAAAAAAACCCCTCACATTATAAGAAATTGCATGAAAAGATAAAAAAACATGCACAGGATAATCTCTCTAGTATTCTCTTTCTAATATTGAAAGAAACAATGTATATACTAACAATTGTTTTCTATGTGTTCATTCAAAAAAGAGTTTGCATGAACTACTATCTTAAAGGAAAATTAAAATTATTACCACTGTCACAAATTGATTACACGTCATGGATCACAAGGAGTAGATATGTGCTCCTCAGCCTCCTGAGGCTTGATGCATTCCTGGTGTTCTGTTGTAAAATAGACCACAACTCTACTGATCAAAACTAAAGGGGTCACCATCTATTACAAAATCCTCTAATTGTGTGTGTGGAGGAATTCTCAAACAGAGTCTTGATTAATTCAAAGCACTGTGATTGGAATATATTTCTTAATTGTGTCAATGTAGCATCAAGTGAAACTCAGTTTCTTGATCGAACTATCTGGGATCTAATCTTTCTTTTGCCGATATATTTATTGTGCTTTTATGCTCATCAAATCAAGTTCTGTCCACAAATTTAATTAGTCTGCTTTCTAGACTTTGTTGAATTTCTTGATCATAAAAAAAAAAAAAAAAAAGAGAGAATCTTAGAATGAAAGCAGAAAAAAATCTATTAAAATTAAAATATTTGGACACGAGTGTTCTAGACTGAGAAAAAAGAATACAAAGAGAAAAATAAAAATTGGGTTTTGGGATATATTTCTCATTATATAAGTTAACACAAATAACATGAGTGGAAAAATAAATACAGATTTTTTCAGAGCACAATAAAACTACAGCACTTAAGCAACTTGTATATAAATATTTATTTTAATATGGACTGATAGAAAGATTGTACAGACAGCAAAGGATTTATGTGCGGTAAAGAAAGATAATGGTTATTACATGGGAAATAGACAGCTAAATTAGTACAGAAAACTAGCAATCAACAGAATTCATAAGTTAAATATAATCTGTAGGAGAAAAATCTTATAGGACGATGATACAGATTACCCGTAAACAGCAATTCAAGAATCATAGGCTATTGGTGAAACCCCAAGTAATATCTGACAGCACAAGGAAGATTTAGATTTAGAAAATGAAAGTAGCACTATTTATCAATTATTCATCCCTACTATTTATTGACTGAACTTGGAAAAATTATTCCAATGACAGACAAAAAAAAAAAAAATCAGCAATAAAAGTCCTGAATTCATTCACCTTGCAATACATTGCTGTGCTTTTTACCTTCAAATGCAATATTTTCATAAATATATAGATGAATATGCAAAATCTGCTTCAAATGAGTATTGATATAATTGAGCTGGAACATCAGTTTATGGAGCATCAGTTTAAAGCATATGTAAAGACATGGCTTATAGGCGTGTAATTTTACATGCACAGTTGACCAATGTGTAGTCAATTAGATGCCATTTCCTAATTGTATACAATGTATACAGCTTAATCTGGTGCCTGAATCTAGATCCAAATCCCATCCATAACGTCTGACACTACCACCCCTGTGTTACTTAAGGATATTTAGAAGGCTGACTGAAAATTCTGGCTAATGAACCTAAGCAGCAAGTTACATTGTACAAAGTGAATTAAATGCTTTGTTCTTTCATTCTCCCTTTTTTATAACAATTCTGAAACACAGAATGTGATCATATAATTAAAGACTATATTATAAAGCATGTGCACAACGGCCTCAAATTAACTTTGCATCTAAACTTAATGCTATTTCCTACTTTCAAAAGCTTAACTACACACCTGTTTCACAGAATCTGAACAAGTGTACTGATATATATAGGATAATTCTGTGGATTGTAACAAAGACACCTGGGTCTTTCCTAATTGCATCCAATTTGCAATAAAGTCCCAAAGACAGGATACCAGACTAAAGACCTCAAGCAATTTATCTGAGCTAAAACCCCCACAGCTAATATGTGCATGCAATAATTTATTAATCATGTAATTAAAACATTAGCATCTAACCATGTCACTATTATGAATCCAGTCACCATCGTACTAACACATACCCTCTCACATATTCTATCAATGCTGCTTCCCAAGAATAATAGTTAAAATTGATATGCACATACTTTCCCGTTGTTGTCCCTGTTTCTGCATTTCTAACCCTTGCCGTGTTGCTCTGGGTCTTTAAGATGATGGTGTTAGCTTTCCTTAAGAAGGCAGGTGTTAGAAGGGTCCCAGCAAATCATCAGTATGACAAATTCTTCTCCAAGAGATGTATGACATTGATGTGGGAGTTTCTTCCTCCTCCCCCTAGAGTCCCCTGTGACTACTCTAAATCTTTTTCTAATATGTAGTACACCTTGCTCTTTCTTCATTGGCTAGCCTTTCCATATTATATCACAAATTTACTATTTTGGTATGTTTTATACTGTTTACACATGATTTTTTTTTTTCCCTCTTTGTTATCTCTATACCTTTTTCACCTAGCACTCCTTTGAGGATCAATAACTGGTGATCCATGACCTGCACATAGCCCTGGGCTTTCTGGCTTCAGCCTGTGCCCACACATCACCCTGTGCCCCTGCTCTCATGGACTATTTTCTATGGTCATATATCATTCTACACTGAATGACAACTGGTTATTACTATTAGTTAAAGAAAGTTATAGCAAAACAATTACAGCAATAGTTGCTTTACAACAGCATTGCACAAAGCTAAACAACAAATAAAACTAGTAATATAACAGCCACCTGCCTGGGAGCCAATTGTTGTTGACTAAGCAAAACAGAAGTTCTTGGCAGATCAAGACAAGTCCAGACGAAGCAAGCCTCATAAATTGAAGTCCTTAATTCACGTAGCGTTAATGCAAAGTGAGAGATCTGTTACTAGCAATGGAAATAATGTAATTATAAGGCTACAGAGTTAAAGTCTACATTGGTGTCGCTTTTCCAGGTACAGATTAAAACATGGTTTCCAGAAAGGGTCTTCATTGTCCTTTTAAATCTTGTACTTTTAGTTAATGGAAATCAAATTACTCAAACAACAAAATTGCATTAATTTGGTGATTTTCTTTGGTAAAATATTTAAAGAAAATGAAAAATTTCCCAGTAAATGGAAATTTAGCTGTTCAAATATATTAACTACTCCAGAAATGTCATGGCTTATCCCAAACAATGCTGCACAGTGTTCTGATGTGCCATATCCTATTTTGTTAAAAGTGTCAGTAAAATTGTATCCAATAAGCTGGCTTGGGGAAGGAGATAGGGAGTGGACATCACAACTAAAGTCCTTTTTGCAAGGTTTATGAAGTTCGCCAGAGACTTAGAACTTAATGTGACTGAATAATTCAACAAATTGCATGAATTTTCAGGTCATCAAGAGAAAGCATTTCTCTTAATTCTGGTGCAGATTGTTTTATTTCTGCACAATGTAAAGCAGTTAGCACTATATATGCAATTGCAAGGGGGTTTATTATCTGGGTATCTGATTTGACAAATGTTTTGGTCAACTGCAATGGATAAATACATAGTACAAAAGAATTGTTTCATGATGTGTTGCTACCTCTTTATTTGATAAAACTTGTAGCACTATCACTTTAGCAAAATAATATAAATTGGTTAAATTCTGTAACTTGTCTCAAATTCTTTGATGTTCTAATGCTTTCTGAAAGTTCCCCATGCTTTATATAGAAAAAAAAAATCTGCTCTGAGAATTTTTTAGTGCTTGAAAAAGTGTATTGATTTTACATTTTACTCATTTTGCCATTTACTGGAGTTAGTTCCATTGCTCAGTTCTTCCAGGAAAGCATATGAAATTACTTTTCTTCAGGATTGATTCAGGCACCTCAACTTAGTTTCTAGTTCTTAGTTTCTTTAACACCATATCTACCGAAACATCCACACTGAATTAGCAGGTATGACACAGAAGTTACAAATAACCTGCTTTTTTATGGGGCAGCCGCTACACACCTGGCAAGATACCAAAGGATTCCTCATATGGCATGAGTTACCTGGGCTCAGGCAGCCAAATCATCTTCCAGATGCTGTATTGTCTATCAACTCCTATACAGCACATACAGTGACATTTTGAGACATTTCAAAATAACCACCAACTACTTTGGACTGGTACATATGACGTACAGCTGCCCTACACCTTTCAGAAATCCATCAGGAAACCAAGAAAACATTAAGAAATTCCAATAAGCATTTCTTAAATGTGATCTGATCCTGTAAGTGCTAGTAAACTAAGCCACCTTGCTCACATGTAGACCCATACAAATAAAGTTCAAATTTAGATGTTTTAATGTGGAGTTTTCTCATATCCCAGAGGTGTACTTTTTTTTTTTTTCTTTCTTTTCAGAATTGCTTAGCAATTCTGCCCTCAAGATGTTTATGAGATGAGGAGACTTTATTACTTTATTTCTTTGGTAGAAGTACAGGGTAATGATTTCCAAGCAACTATTCTAGAGTTTGATGAGCCAGTTTTCAAGTACGTTGGACTAAAGTTTCTGATCTGTATTCAGAACTACCTCTGAGATAAATATTAAAGTTCTAGTGAAAAGAAAATATCTGATGACCTTTGTTTGGGTCAAAATCTCTTGGGGGCATAAATTGTCTTCCTTTGGTCTTTTTTACTATGTTTAGCACATGTAGGTTGGTAGCACATGCAACTTCATGGTTGGGGCCTTTGAGTGTTACCTCAGTACAAATAATAAAAAAGCTTATACCACAAAGCAGCAGGGAGGAGTTAGATACTTAAACGTTTTTCCAGTAATCTGTTAATTAAAAGAGATAATTTGCAGCTAAGCAATAAAAAGATTTCCTAACATCAAAGAGAGCTGAAATCTTTAACCTTAGACTTCATTGAAGAGTGAAAAGGAAAGTGTAGCAATCCAAGTGTATATATGAACTACAAGGGAAAAATAATCATACAGAAAGATTAATTAATGATGTTAACAATAAGAAAAATGCAAGCCTTTGCTGACTAGCAAAATAAGATTTTAAATGACAATACCACATAGCATTGACTAGACAATTCTATTAAAATCATTATTAAATCTCTCATTTTTTGTACCTTATTAATTTACCTCCTTTAATATTTCATTTTTTCTTCAACCTGTTTATATTTCTAAATATAGCCCTTCTTGTCTTGTAGCAGTGTGACATTGTTGCATCATTTCTTTTATTCAGTCCACAGTGTGGCTGTTATCCTTCTAATACAAATATACTTTAAATCAACAATGCTTCATTCTTCTGTATTGAAATCAACAACCCCAGTGTACTCATTTCAATTATACTGCTATTCAAGGTTATTTAACTTCCTTATAGACATGTCTAAGCCATATTTTTGCAAGTTCAAGCTGGGCAATCTCCTAACTTAGGCTCTGCATCTCACCTTGCTAGGACTCCCAAAGTTAAGATTAATCTTTTTCTCTTTGCAAATGGATTTTTTTGATAATATGAGTTTTCCATTGTTAATATGAGCTTAAGCGCAATCAAAAGTTTGGCATATGCAGGAAAGTATTTTATGCTCACTAGACTCAAGCCTTACTGATCTTATTAAAAGTACAGATTTCTTTAAGAGACTATCTAACTCAAGCAAGAGCAGTATTATTTCATGTCTCAAAAATACTTCTGTCAATTTAATCATCAGTATGATGCGGAGGTAAAAGAGGAAAAGAAAAATAATTAGTCATTTATACCTAAAGCTAGTCTATACATGGAAATTCATCATTACCACAGCTTAATTTATACTGAAAGAGGAAATAGTCCTTTTTTCTTTTCAAGATACATTTTTGTTATTTTTTTTCTTTCACAGTTATCAACAGAGTCTCCTCTAATGGAAGTATAAGTGAATATTTTTCTTCATTGGAGTGTCTGTAAACTTCTGTGATGGGTTTTACTGTTGGAAGAGTACTTTCTTTCTCATTTAAAAACTTGTGTATTCTTCAGAAGTTATCTAATACTTGAAAGATATGCCCAGTATCAGAATGCATAAAATTTGTGGACAACAGTTATATTGATATTTTTGAGGATATGATAATATGGTAATAATGCCTTGTAGAAAGCTAGCGAGAATAACTTGGTAGCTACAAAAAGGGCAATCATATTGCATGTCCACTTGTATTTTAAGCTGTCCTGTGAGAAAAAAACACAGAACTGGCAGCCGGAAATTGGCATTTTGAAAGGTATTGGTGTGGCTAGATACTGTACAACAAAGCATTATACTGTCATAAGAGGAAAAAAAAAAAAATTGTGTTACTTTACCAGGAAAATACAGTGATTAAAACAGGTTGATTAAATTTTCTGTGGTAGGAGAACAGAGCTAGGGAAAAAAGTATGTGTGGAATAGAATGAAAAAATCAAGACTGGTACTTAAAAATATAAATAGCTAAAAGTAATTAAATTTAGATTCTAAAGCCAGAAATGTAAGTTAAACCTATTAAAATGTTTCTTTTCTGAAAAGGGCTAGGTTTCAGGTTTTATTGGTCAGTAGTGCATGTTTTCTCTCAAGGTTTATTAAGTAAAGAGGAGAAGAGAGTGCAACAAGACTTAAAAGATTTCTCCAGAATTGTAATCTAAATATTGTAAACTGAAGTATTTTGAAAATAGGTGCCCATCTGTGCGGCATGCCTCAGTGGTCAAGGCTAGTGCCAATACTGTTTAACTTCTTAGTTAATGGCCTAGACAAACTGGGAGGAGCATTTAATTTGCTGGAGGGTAGAGTTACTATTCAGCAACCTTAACAGGCTGCAAACATAGGCCAAGAGAAACCTCATGAAGTTCAACAAAATCAAAATGAAAGTTCTCCACTTGTGACAGAATAATCTGATGCAACAGCACAGACTGGGGGCTGACTGGCTAGAAAACGGGTTTGCAGAAAAGGACGTGAGTGTCCTGGTAGAAACAAGATGTTCTTGCAGTGAAGATGATCAACTGCCTACTGGGATGTATATGCAAAAGTGAAGACAGCAGGTCAGGAGAAATGATTACTTCACTCTGTTCAGAATTTGTGAGACCTTATCCAGAGTACTGTGGCAAATTTTGGGCTCTCCAGTACATGAAAGGTACTGACTTAACTGGAGCAAGTCAAGCAGAGAGCCAACAGGATCATTAGGGGACTGGGGCACATGATGAAAGAGAAGAGGTTGAGAGTATGGATGTCATTCACCCTTGAGAAGAAAAGGCTCAGAGGAAGGCAAACTGCTATCTATAGACACCTAATTATATGGTTTATTGAGGTCTGGTTCTCCGAGGCACAATAGTGATAAGTCAAGAGACAGCAGACAGAAGTTGGAACATAGCAAATTCTGATTAGACAAAAAGGGAGGATGGGAAATCACCTTTGGCATAATCAAGCACTGAAACAGATTGCCCATAGCAAATTCTGATTAGACAAAAAGGGAGGATGGGAAATCACCTTTGGCATAATCAAGCACTGAAACAGATTGCCCAGGGAGATTGAGATGTCTTGATCCTTGTAGATGTTCTGAATTCAGCTGGAGAAGGTCCTGAGCCACCTTCTCTAACTAGACCTTCTCTGAGTGGGAAGTTGGACTACTTGATCCTCTAGGTCTCCTGAAATCTTTTCAAAATAAAGATTTTACAATAAACAAAGTTTTCAAGTGTGATATGATAACTTCCAAGTTATCCAAGGCATCCACACACCGCCAGCAGACATAGTAAACGACTTGCAGGAAACCCAAACCTTTCTGCAATCCAAGCTGGATGCCAACCAGGGTACAAAGAGTAAAGAATTAAACAACCTGTCAGCATGAGGTTTTAACTTCAGAAGCCAGGGTGTAGATAAAGTGAGTTGTTTACTCACAGTAACAAATACTGAAGAGTGGTGTTGGATTTCTTTTTAACATCCAATGACCATTCCCTGAACACAAGTAATTTTTTGAAATCATTTATGGAGATTGGAAGAATATAAATAATGTTGATGTGTCCATTTGAAAAAAGAAAAGAAAAGAAAAGAAAAGAAAAGAAAAGAAAAGAAAAGAAAAGAAAAGAAAAG
>VXBL01010550.1:69778-116981 GCA_013400195.1 Aramus guarauna
TTTTTTTTTTTTTTTTTTTTAGGGGGTGGTAATTTCTTCCTGTCCCAGATTCTTCCTATAGCATGCCCTCCGCATCCAGCTTCCATCATCTGCTTATCCCTTTCTATCCACAATTCTTTGATTTCATTTATTTAATGTGTGCTTCCAATTAAAAAAAAAAAAAAAAAAAGCATATAAGCCTGTCATTGCCTCATGATTTCTTTTCTCAAATAGTATTTGAGAATCTGGCTTTATCTAATCTCTACAAATAGTCTTCCTTTTCCATCTTTTTTGATGCTTTTGAATCTGGTTTTCAACCTACCTGTGTTGTGAATACTTCTCACTCCCTTTATATATTATCATTTTAATTCTGGTTTTCTTTCTCTTTGTTAATTTTCTTTGATTTTGTAATTAGAGATCATTTTATTCTTCAGACAGTTCTAAAATATACATATGTTGCTAGCTTTCTTCCCTGTTTCTGCTTCAGTTTATTAAGCTATCTCTCTGTCATTGCTTATTTCAATAGTTCTTCTTTAAGACCAAGTTCCTTGGGCAAGACAGTACAACACCCACAAGTTTGTCCTAGCCTGTTTATCCAAACCAGCTGAGCTGAAACCAGAGATGGACCAGAGGGAAAAGTAATTTTAAAAAGTGCCTCAGGAAATTGTGCTGATTAGAAAGCTACATCAAACTACCAAGTAACACAAGGCAAAAAGACATATTTTACCTTAGAGTATCTGTTAGAGGAGAGCCAAATCCAGCTGCCCAACAGAGGGAAGGTTGACACAGCTCTATGTTCTCAGGACCAAGCAGTAATGAACTGTATGTTCACTGCTTGTATTCCCAATGGGCACACAAAGGCAGATATTCAATATCCATGCACATATAAGCATACCTGACCACACAGATCACAGACACATAGAGCATTCACACGAACATAGTACCAAGGGCCTCATCCTGCTCCTCTCTCCTCTCAAGCAGAGCAGGATGAAGGTCTGCTAGTGCAAAATTTATCCATATATGTAATGTGATCGACCCCAGCAGCTGGGCTCAGATGCTCAGGTTCTTTAGCTGCCCCTGGATCCCTGTCCCTCCAGTTGCTGTTATGTGGACATATGAGCCCCAAGGACCATAGCCCCACTGCAGACCACCCACTGTCCTAGTTTTGGCTGAGATAGAGTTAATTTTCTTCCTAGTAGCTGGTATAGTGCTGTTTCGAATTTAGTATGAGAATAATGTTGATAATACACTGATGTTTTCAGTTGTTGCTAAGTAATGCTTATACTAAGTCAAGGACTTTTCAGCTTCCCTGTTCTGCCAGTGAGGAGGTGCATAAGCCAGGAGAGAGCACAGCCAGAACAGCTGACCCAGGCCAGCCAAAGGGATATTCCATACCATATGATGTCATGCTCATTATATAAACTGGAGTAGTTGGCCAGGGGGCGTTGATCCCTGCTTGGGAATGGGCATTGATCAGTGGGTGGTGAGTAATTGCATTGTGCATCACTTGTTTTACATATTCTTTTACCATTATGACATTATCATCATCACCTTCATCATCATCATCATCATCATCATCATCATCATCATCATCATCATCATCNGTGGGTGGTGAGTAATTGCATTGTGCATCACTTCATCATCATCATCATCATCACCATCATTTTCTCTCCATTTGCTGTCATATTAAACTGTTTTTATCTCAATCCATGAATTTTACTCTTCTTTTCCTGATTCTCTCCCCCATCCCACCGGGACGGGGAGTGAGTGGGCAGCTGTGTGGTGTTTGGCTGCCTCCCAGAGTTAAACCACAACATACATGCGTGCGCACTTACACACACACACAAACATTGACACATCACAGATTGCCCAGGAGGTGGCCTTGGACACGTGGTCCATCCAGCATTTTTTTCTTGATCCTTGTTGTCCCCAGGTGCCTTGTTCCTAGACACAAACACACAGAGACCTCGTAGTCCTTCCAGCAGCTGTCCTTGGGTCCCTCGGATAGCCAGCTCCTCCTGTGGTCCTGGTCTTAGGGACATACTTCTCCAGCTCCAAGGCCACTTCACCTACTTGCCAGGTAGTCTAGCTTGATCTTTGCTATTGATCACATTATTGGCAGAGCTTTAACCACTTATTTCTTTCAGATTTTTTAAGGCTCTGAAAGACTCCATCATATAGGTATAATGACTGACATTTTTTAACATTACAGTCCTCTGCCCTTTAAGCTTATCAGATGGGTTCCTGTAATTTTCCACATCAGACAGAGTTTCCATTTCTCTTTCTCTTTTTTATTTTTATTTTTTTCTTTCTTGAAAGTGCTTCAAGAAGAGGTAGGACATAAAAAGCAGGTGTGGGAGTCTTTAGATCTAAGGAAAAAACAGAGACCAAAGATTTAGATATGCACATCAAAATCTAATCTGACATTCACCAAATAAAAAACAGTATATGAAAACAAAACCCCACATCCTTACAGGTATTTATTCTCCTTTCCCTACTTCTTTTGTTTGCTTCTTTACTTATATGAAACCCAGAAAATCTATTGGTCTTCTTAGTCCACCAAAGCCATGTCCAGAATATAGTACTTTAAATATTATGAACAATATTTAAACATCCTTTTATGTTGTGATAATGAGCTTCAAACTGCATAAAGTTTCCTCAGACCACTTTAGTGAATTAATTCTATATAAACTAAGGAAAGTAAGGTGCATATGAATACTATTTTAAACTCTATTTTTTTAATGTATTATGGCTTAAGTAACCTGATAGGAAATATCATAAAGAAGGACTTCTGGAAACTAAGAGGTGCTCTTCAGTCTTTGCAAAATAGCTTCATAGCTAGAACAATGTAAACCGTAGAAAAGAGTGTCTTAGTTTCCCTGCTAACCTGGAGAAATGCATAACTGCAGGTTCCACTTTTCAGGAATTTTTCCTGACATCACAGGGAAATGAGGGGACTATACTTCCTCAGTACTCTAAAGAGAAGGCCAAAGAGAAGCCATGCAGGAGAGAATGAATACAAGCTCTAGGACATCCAGAAGGAAGCAGATTATCTGGTTCCCAGTCTATCCTCTCATCAGGCTTATTTATTTTGCATTAAATAGTCATTGACTGAAATGCAGGAATATACACTAGCCCCAGTTTCAGGGCGTGCCAGTCAAATACTCTTACCTTTAAATTGTGTTAGGCCCTTGCTTCTTTAGCTTCTTGGACTAAAATTCTTCACATAAAAACACACTTATGAAGACTATTGTATGTTTCAGTCTTTCAACTGTTCCAAGAAGGTGTTGACAGCTATATTATTGCAAAACCCTGCATGGTTTTTTAATCAAGGAAGATACAGATAGGTTTTTATAAAAAATACAACCTTTTTTGCATTGCTAGTTAAGACAATTAATTTTACGCAATATTTGCAACTGTAGCAATAAATTAATAGATGACAAATGTGTTTCATAATTTTAACCGGCTTTTGGAGCCTTTATGTTCATCTTATGGTTGCTGAGTGCAACTGATAAAGCAGAAGAAATATCGAAGTAGAGAGATATTATGACATTCACCCTACTGGAATGCATACCTTGGGGAAAGAAATAAAGAAAACGTCCAATAAATTAATTTACTAATATACTTTAAAAAATATAAAGATTTTACTTTTAAAGAAAGTAAAGTACAATGTGTCCCTTACCTCTAAATCTTTTGATATCATTTTAATAAATATTAAAATGAAAATAAGAGTATTTCCAAATTTCTAAAGGCAACTTCTATGGCTCTTTACTATTTTACACCCTAAAAATTAAAACGTGTTTTATAGGTAGTTTCTTGTCTACAGCAAGAACAAGGCAAAAACAGAATGCCTCAATTTATTATTAGGCCTCCTTATTTAAAGTTAATCTAATTTCATCTTGATCTATATACGAAGACATTCAGACATAAGTAACTTGGGCAAGTGAAAATGGGTCTTTTTAGGCAAATAGAAATGCACAGCTGAAATTCTTTGACCTAAACAGAGATGAAAATCTCGTAAAAATTATGAGATTTTAAAAAAGCTTTTCAAATCTGCTATTTTTTTCCATAGAACTGCCATATGGAACTTTCATCTAGCGTAAAAAAATGCTGAGTTTAAATTAATGCAATATCTCTAATTATATTCATCTTACAAATATTAAAGTTTAAAACACCTCTTCTGGCTAAGTTTAACAATGAAGTGAATGGCAGTCATGAAGTTTTATATGGATGGAGAAGAAAAACGAGGAAGAGACAGGGTGTGAAGGAAGTACATCAGCAACGGAAAAAATGCAGGAGATATATACATGACTACTTGTTTTAATCTCAGCTAAAGCCCTGCATTTTCCATTTTCTCAGGATAAAAGTTATATACACATGTATTTCGTACAGGGGAATCCCCTTTAAATTTAGCTGGGATCCTGTTAAATATTTAAGGTGACACTCATTCTATTCATTACACTACACAGAATTAAATCTTACATCAGGGAAAAGATTAGAACTCTGCTGCTACTCTGGATTTACACTTGTGTAACTGAGAAAAAAATTTTAGCCCAAAGACTTCCAGTATGCTTCAGTTAGCCACTTCGTATGGCTTCTGTAAGTCCTTTTACACATAGAATAAGCTCAATGTTCTCTAAAGATATTTTTATCTATATATATCCAGTTCTATAGATGGATTAACAATGGATACTCAGAATAATGCCCCATCTGTTGTCTCTTTCACTGATTTGGGAGTCCAATTTTTGATTTGTTAATGGGCTCATTAACAGGATGGTTAATGGACTACCAGAAGACTGTATCATTTTTTCTTTTTCTGTGGTTAATTAAGGATTCATTTTTTGAAAGCAATAATAATAATAATTAAAATTTAAAAAGTTAAATTTTAAATAATTTGGAGGAAAAACTAAAAATATCAAAATTATGTGCAAAAAAAAAAAAAAGGACATTCTGACCTTTCAACATAATAATAAATCAAGTAGGAGCTGCAATTTAGTAGCGGTTTTAAAAAAATGAAGAGGTATTTTCTGTAGAAGAAGGAACATCTAAAAAAAATTGAGAGGCAAAATAATGAAAAATCTGAATGCACATCTTCAGATAGTTTGTTTTATAAAGAAAATACAAGACCAGAGTTAGGAAGGGTGTTTCACTAATACTACAAAAATTGAAGTATAGTCTATACTAGACTATACTTCAGGACATTAAAAGCAGCACAATTGGCAAACTGTCCTATAAATCTGACTTGAGTTGTAGGGTTGAAGAAAGTTTTTTATAAAGATTACAGCCTTTTGTCACAAATCAGCATGCATTTATGTGTGTTAAAATGTGGATAAAAGGCACAGAAATATGCTCCAGCAGCATGAGTTCCTTTATCCTGCTAGAATAAGGCCAAAAGAGAGCAGAATATCTTTTTTGTTCACCATAGATATTACATTAATTCTAGAAAATTGACTTGTATTTTTCATTTTTTTAAATAAAAAAAGAATTTAATTCATACAGGCTTGTATATCTGCAACCATCAGTTTCAATGTGTTACTTTTGTTTTTCATATTTCTTTTTACCATTTAATTTGATGAACTAGATTTAACTGAATAACTATGATTTAATCTGGAATTGCATATTACTGATAAGGTTTTATCATCTTGGTTTTCATTATATGGGCATCCAAAAAAGCAAGCAAGAAATGGAAGATGGATACTTTTGAAGATAACTGGTTTATCAGTTTATTTCTCAATGCTGATGCTATTTAATCAAGTACAGTATAGTAATTACAATAACAGCAACAGTAAACAATGATGGAAAATGATTAGTATGGAACACTTACAGGAGAAGACTTTACCAACAACGTACAGGTATAAACAGCAGATTGTGTCATAAATGCACAGTCTGATTTCTGGGTTTTCTAGAACCAGTAAAAGTTGTTATATTGGTCATTGCCTATGGTTTCCCTTTTTATTTAGCTGTTTGCATCATTGCTTTACAGTTACAATAGTGTTCAGAAGCAAAATTAGTAGCCTGCCCCCCCCACCCCAAAAAAAGGGTGTTAATGCATTCAAAATTAAGACACATAAATGTAAAGCTCTGCATGAAGGTGTGTACATACAAATTAGGTGTGAAAGTTCTAATGCTTGTGTCATTTTACATACCTTGGCATACAGGTGTCTTTTCAGATTCATACAGGGTCTTGAGCTTGCAAAAGCAATCTTGGCCTACAACAGTAAAGATAATTCCAGTAAAAGGAAACCTGTATTTACAGTACAGAAGGCACTTGAAAGAGCTAATCCGTGCTTATGAAAGATGAACTGAAACTGAACTGAGGAATGCCACCTAGCATTCTGCAATGTGGACTGATACTAAATGTATAAATTTGGAAGGTCTTGGAAAAACATTATTGGTAGAAGATTGCCACAGAAGTTAGAAATTTGTAAACATAATCACAGCATAAGGCATTCAGGCATTGAAGTAAGACCCAGACATAGTAGTAGTAAATCTGTAACATAATGTGGTTAGGTTTAATATTCCATTTAATACTGTCACATACAGTATATGAAGTATATGTATAATGAAGGTAGTGATGTTATATTTACTTCTTCCACTTTTATAAGACTTTTTAAAAAATTACTCATACTCTATCTTTAATAAGATTAATCTAAATTCCTATCAAATTTTATTATTAATTCATATCAGGGAATCTTTCCTTGGAATTATGAAACAATTCCTCAAGCTTAGCAAATAGAAAAAGTATCCAAAAGATGATATAAAAAGTACTGACACTTTAGGAAAAAGAAATGTATTTAGGTGATTTTCTATGCACTGAGAAGTTCCAAAATATTCTCTTAAGAACTCTTTCATTATAATTCTGAAGCAATATGTATTTTCAGAAGCTACCTTTTTGTACATTCTATGTTGATACATAAATGTATGAAACTCTACAAATAAATGTTCTCATTCTGATGCAATCTCATCTGAAATTCTTTGAGATGACATAGCAGCACTGGTTTGAACCCATAGAAATAGCAAACAGCTTCCAGCAAGTGCAAAGCAGTAAGCTGATTATTATAATCATGTCTTAGGGTTTCAGGACAAGCTATGCAGCCTGTGTGTTCTGATATGATGTCCTCTGAAGCACTAGCTATTTAGACTGGCCCATCAAAATAACATGTGAACAACTATGACTGTCCATCACATCATATTATTAACCATTGTGTTCTATTAGTGTTGTTCAATCACATCAAATTACTGTTGCATTACACCATGATGATATTAAGGATTTTAACATCCTGCTAATAAAGGAAAACATTTAAGTAGTAAAATATTGCATAGAAATTCTTTCTGAACTTGCTATAAGAACCAGTACTGGAAAAATGCCCCCTCACCCCCACCCCTCCTTTTTTTTCCACTGTCCATTTGTACATGTAAAAAGGATTTGTTCTTCTGTGGTTTGACTGGTTTTTAAAGAAATGACAAGTGAAAAAAAGATCACCTATATCCTCATAGATAATGTAAAACTTATTGAGGCACACTGCAGCAGAACCGGTTCTCTCCATCTGAGAAGGATGGGACAATGGCAGTGAAAGATGCTGTTCCTGTATGAATCAATGAGATGCAGTTTGAGAAAATTCCATTGCAAAGATAAATACTAAAGCATCAGGAAAAAACAACAACAGAAAAACAATGCAGTAGATGTAACAGTCAAGGAATGCTGTTTCCATGGAAATATACAGATACTGAGGAAAAAAATTATCCCTCCCTCAAAAAAAAATAAAAAAAATAAATAAAAAAAAGACACAATGCTAAGAACTGTTACAGGAAATTGAAACAGAATCAAAATTTATTATGAGCTGAGGTATCTATTAGTTTTAAAAAATAATTTGAGGAAAAGCTATAGGAATAAAATGAATTTTTATAAATATTTGATCATCTTACGAATATAATGTGAATATAATAGAGAATTGTATTCCCTAGTATAGGGTTTTTTTTGATGATTTATAAAGCCTATAGAAAACAACAGCACTCAAAAAAATGGCAGTTTTTCTAGAATAATTTATTCAGAACTGTAATAAACATCAATAAATCCTCTTGTCTTCTATGAATGGCTGTATAATTTTCATTAAATTTTTGTATGTGTATATGTTAAAGAGTTTTTGGTATCATTGAAATACTATGTGTTGACTACATTGACTCATGGATTAGACTGAGCAGCAGAATTCACACAAAATATATAGAGGACTTAGATATAAGGGAAAGTTAAATTTGATCCAGATTAATAGAAATTTGACCCAAACCTGATTTTCTGTGTACATTTCTATGTACATTTTGTCTTTCTGTGCAAGCACCACTTGCAGACAGATGACAGAAATGTAGTGCATTTGTCATACAGGTAATCTGTTCACTACTTTGCTGCTCACAAATATGAAGAATTTCATTCAAAGCACTGCAACCTTCATAGAAGCAGAAAAGAAGCAGTTTTCCATACTTCCTCTTACACCTTGCTCACACAATTTCATGTTGTTTTCTAAAAAGGCTAGGATGACCATTTAGTACACATGAAACAAAAATCAAAATGCAACAAAAAACTTGTTTCCCCTTTGGTTAAACTGAAAAATTCTGATTAATTTCAGATTCATTTGAAAAAGAGGCTATGAATGAGATACATGATCACTTTCAGTCTTTGAAATAAAACAAGCTTCTATATAAGACAGAAAATTGTTTGTATGATATAATGAATTGATAAAAAAAATGTAATCATAGGTTTCTTATCCTTTAGCAGAGCCACTCTCAGTCTTGCCTTCAAGGGAGCAGGGAAGACACCACCAATGAATTTGATCATCTTTTATCTGCATTTTGCATCCCAATAACAGGCCCAGCTTTTAGAACATAGCCACTCATTGCATATTACTGATTAATATTTTTTGAAGTTGTTTTGTTTTTTTTTCTTCTTCTTCTTTCCTTTAATCAGTTTGCTTGCATAGCACTGCCACTTACTCATATTTTGTCTGGAGAAAGCCAAAAGCACATAGAGTAAAAATACTGTCTAGAGAAAATTAAAAAAGAATAGGATTTATGTCACTTAACTTCAGGCCTCCAGAAATATCTCTTCTAGTTATTCAAATTTGTTCTACAGTTAATGGATAAACATAATAATTCCTAAAGGAACTGTGGCCCATGGAAAGGGCTCATGCTGGAGCAGGGGAAAACTGTTAGGAGAAAGGAGTGGCAGAGCTGATGTGTTGTGGACTGACCACAACGCCCCATTCCCTGTCACTCCTGTGCCCCTCCGGCTAAGGGCAGGTAGAGGAGTCAAGGGTGAAGGAGCGAAGTTGAGCCTGGGAAAAAGGGATGGGTCAGGGGAAGATGTTTTGATTTGTGTCTTTGTTTCTCATCATCCAACTCTACTCTATTTGAAAATAAATCAATTTTCCCCAAGTCAACTGTTTTGCTTATGACAATAATTGATAACTGATCTCCCTGTCTGTATCTTGACCCTTGGGCTTTTCCATTTTATTTTCTCCCTTTGTTCTGTGGAGGAGAAGGGGTGAGAAAGTGGCTGGGTAGGGCTTTGGCACACAGCCAAAGTCAATCCACCACAGTTATTCAAAGAATTAATTGATCCTAGATTTTCCTTAGGAAAAAATCTAAATATTCTTATCCTACAGAAAACTGGTTTTAGATAAAAGTTTCATATTTTAGTTGAAGAATAACAAATTAATCTCTCAAATATCTTTGATTTAAGGGTTGATAGCACAATAAACCAAATTTCTCCTCATTCTTTTTATTGATAATCTCATTGCCTGATAATTTCACAATTCTGTCTAGTCTCTACATGCTTTATATATTCCATTCCTGGGATTTCTAAGATGAGGGTTTTGTTTGTTTGTTTGTTTGCTTGCTGGCTTTTCCTGTCACCTGAATTATTATCTTCCTCAGACAGAGACTTCTACAATCATATATTCAAAGCTATTTTCCTGAAATTGTATTAATTCCTCATCAAACCAGTTTTCTCTATTATCTAATTACTAGAGTTGCTTTTGGGGTTTGTTTTGGTTTGTTTTTTTACCAGTCTGTTCTGTTGACAATAACTTTTACTCCCTGACTTCAAAACCAGAATAATGACAATAATAACTATTATAATTAAAAAAAAAAAAAAATTAAAAATTTAGAGATCTTGTCAATAATATGGCAACAGAACAAAAAGATAAATATTTAATGAAACTGGTAAGAAAACAAATGGTCTACTGGAAAGTCGGAATGAAAGACTGAGAACAGTCTAATGAAGAAACAGTTTAAATGAAACATTGGAGGTGTTTGTTGAACTTCTGTAGATACAATAGTAGCATGGAGTGGGGTTCCTCATGGCTTCATCCAAGAAAAGTCACAACCTTAAAGAGATCTTATTTTTGAAGAAGGAATTTTGTGTAGAATTCCAAAGGACATGTACAAGAGTAGCTGAGTGACATGGACAAGACTCAGCTTCTTCAGTATTACTTTCAGAACACCATTCTAAGTTTCCCTATGCTATCTGAAACATACACACAAGGCTGGTGCAGCAGAGAGGAACTAAAGACAGGACGTGAGACAGAATTTGAGACAGAACCTAAAGGAGACACAAGCCCCATGGAGCAGCAGCTGGAGGACTCAGAGTATATCTTGACTCTAAATTCATCCTATTAAATGTAACTTCTGCTGATAAAATAAGAGACAATTAGCAGCAAATTGTAGCAGATTTTCACTATGAGAGAAGGATGATCTGTCCTAAGTTGGTATCAACTTTGAACTTTGAAGTGCTTGACACAAGACAGAGCAAGGTCTTGAACAGACTTGAAAGCTATTTAATCTCTGAAGTAGGATTTGTATATTCTTGACAAAACTGAAACTATTTGCTGCAGGAATAGGCCTGGAAACAAATATGTGTGAAGTTAAATCCATCCACAAAGTTGTAAAGTCACTTGGAGAGTCAATAGTATATGAAAGTGACCTTACCATTCTGCAGAAAAAAATGCAGATTAACTCTTATTTAAATGCCATCTATATGTCAGCGAACAACTAATCAGAGTTTCCTGACACTGAATATTTTCTAGATTTGGGGTTGGCTTTGGGGGTTTTCTTGAGGTTTTGTTTGTTTGTTTGTTTTCTTTTGACTACAATTACATACCTCTCAAATATTTTGAAAAAAAAAAAAAAGCTTATCAATATATAGATCCCTGGTGGTAGAAAACATATTATTAAAGGTGTGAACAGATGTCAAATTAAAGTGGAATGGTTAATCATGCTAACTGCTCATGTACCTCATTTCTACAAAAATATTTCTAACATGAATATCACTCATGGTTCTGTTCACATTTCTGGCAGAAGGGCAAATGGTCATTAATTTACATATAAAACTTATGAACCTATGCCAGATCCTCCTCCACCACCCATAGGCTTTTTTTTTTTTTTTAATACTGGAAAAATAAAAAGATAAATTGGCAATGACATTCTATGCCTTACTGTTGTCTTCCTTCCTCCTCTGTCATTTCCAGAAATCTGCAATTCTCTAAAGTTGTAGTTTTGCAAGTGTAAACTATTACTGAGTGAATATGGGCTTACTTAAACATACATATACCAATTTTTATAGAGAGTTCTGCTAAAAAAAAATGCAGTCATGAAATGATAGGAATAACTAATGTTAATAAACAAGAGCAGAAGAACAATTTACATATTTAACATTTCTTCCACAATTTTACCATGTACACCTTTAGCTATCCATGTATTCTCTTAAATACTGATCACATTACTTTTCAGAGATAGTCTTTATAAATGATCTTATTTTACAATGAAGACATTTCTTAAATGAAATTTACTGTGAGATTTCTATTGGGTTTTGTGGTTACTGTCTTTAGTACAGAATGTTGACCTTGGTAGAGATTAAGTAACTGGGATATGAACAAAAGAATCATAAATGAATCCTGGCATTGTGCAGCACTGATATGGAAAGGGGAAGAATTTAAATAAAAAGTCTTAACTGTCACCTCTTCAGTGGTCAGTTTTGGTTTGGTTGAATAAAGGTCCATGGTTTATCGGAATTAGATTTCTTCCCATTAGAAAAACCCTGAGAAGACGATACTGTTTTTCATTTCACTTTATTAAAATAATAATAATAATAATAAAAGACTAGTATTTCTGCTCTGGTCCCATTCACAGCCAGAAGTTCTGCAATAATAGCCTTTCTATTGGCATTTTATCATTTCTGGACCTTGGTTGCAGATATAATCCTCAACAGGAAATTAAAAGTAAAGGCAAAGAATTAAGAAACTCCAGACTGCCTACTAATTCAGAATTAACTTAAGTTGTGGTTCAATCTTCATTTACCCTCTTGCATTATATTATATTCAGTATTTAAAAGGAACGTTGGCACACACTTTTAATTTTTAAATGTACTCACAATATGGTCACTTAGGAAAGGATTAATCTCTTTTATCTTGAGTTGCTTCAGAGGCAGCCATCTAGGTCCTGTCTTCAGTCAGTGGAAAAAGCTAGAAACTACTAAGAAGATATTGATCTTATCCTATGCTCTGAACCACTTTCTAGTCTAATTCATAACTGATCTAAATTAGATGAGCTGAATCTTGGATCATTGGTTGCTGTGATATACAGGTAACGTATTTAGCTATATGTAAGTCTGCAATCTCAGACTTTGACAATTAATTGCTTTAAAAACCCTACTTATGGTCCTGATTTCAAAAACATTGCTTGGATGTTCTAGTTTCTGGAATCTATCCTAAGATTTTCTAGGTGATTGAATACAATTGTAAACTAGAACATGAAACAGGTAATCAGATCTGAAAATCTCTGCTCTAAAATTCTGGCCTGAAGCTGTTTTTATAATGTTGGTGTCGCCTGCTAATTAGGATGCACATAGCCCATCAAAAGAAAACAGATGCCTTTAAAAACAAACAAACAAACAAACAAAAAGAATAGCTTAGGAAGGACATTTTCTGCATGTTTGCATCACTACCAAACTCCAGGGAAATAATTGTGAAAAATAACCACAGAAGAGTACAGATGGGGCAAGCTGGCCTGCAAAAAAACCCACCTCTATCACAGTGACTCTTAAAATTACAACAGTCCTGAAGATGAATTTATGTCAAAGTCTTAGCTGCTGCCAAGCAATGTACCTATTCTGAAGTGAGTTATTTACTCATGGAACACTGTCATTATGTCTACTACGACTCTTCTATCTCACATGAATGTTTTACAGTTGCATCAATGTTTCTGAAAATGTCAAGGATTTCGTTAATAAAGGGTATACATAGCTGCTGGACATAAAATGGGAAATTTCCAAAGGAACAGAAAGATGCAAGCATCTCACTTTTTACTGTGTGAAAAGATAGGTGATTAGTCTAAGCCAGATATAGCTGTATCTAATGAGGAGAGATGGGCACTTTCAAAAGTCTTAGGTAGGCTTTTGATATAAATGGGATAAATCTCTTTCTACTGACCACTAAGTCACTAGTTTATCTCAGTTACATTGGAAATTTTCTTTCTATGTATTTAAAAGAATAATAACTTTATTAAGATATTTATTTCCAAATATCAAAACAAAATTACTGCTCAGCAATAGACAGGGATATCTTTGGCAGTGAGGGTACTAGGTTTTATGGAAAAAAAAATAAAATTGTTAAATTCTCACTTAGAAAGCATAGATACAGTGTATAAGTGGTGTGGGAGTCCTGACTCCTATGAAAGGAAGGGCCTTGATCCATTTAAGGGTCTAGACGATTTGGTACAAACTGAAAGTAGGTCTGGGTTTTGAGTATAGTCCTGATCTCTGATTGTTCAGGATGCTTGACCTGTATATTGGCTTAGATTTCTTTCCAGTAGGAACCATAAGACATGGATCAATGCCCTGTACCTGAGTCTTGTCCCAACACAGATTAAAGGTAGAGACATAATGTCTGTCTGTCATGGGTCAAATGCTGGATCTGGAACACCATCAGGATACTTATTGTATGTATACTTGATGTATACTTCTTGGAAGTATACATTAAGATTTTGAGACTTAAATGGCAAGTAGCAAAATTTTATGACCTCAGATATTTAAATTTCCTAAGAGACACTGCAGGCAAAAGTGTTGGGAATTAACTACATAAGCATATCTTCACTAAAAAGGAATCCAATTACTCAAAAAGGAAATATCTTAGAAATATTTTCCTATCAGAAATATGAATACAAAGGCACTCTAATTCTTTGCCTAATAGGTGCCATAACTAGGACTAGTGATTTATCATTTCAGGGTTAACATTGCCTAGAAAAGGAAACTATACATACAAAATGAAAATGTACTGATTGAATTCAAATATAATGCAAGAGAGAGCCCTACTGGCAGAGCTTAATAAATACAATCACTATTTTATTAGCCTAAGTAAATAACTAATAANTATATATATATAAAACATCTAAACTGTGACTTTCTGCAGTACATTTCTGTCATGTGTGGGTGGCAGGTATTCCAGCAGATTTTGTGTGTGCTTAAACTGGTTACTCTGTAAAATAACAAGAAAAGTACCAAGAGCAGTTGGATTTTAATAAAGCTGTAGTAAACAGACCAGCACCAAATCTAAGTGAAGACGAGTGTAAGCAGGGTACAACACATATGAGAAAGAATTAATTACTGGAAGAAAAGAATAAAAAAAAAAAAAGCTTGTCTCATTTTACATTATGATTTAGAAACTATATTAATCTCACTCATCAGCTTATGAAACAATCACTACAAGTGCAAAATTTGAGACTGGAGTACAAGTGAAAAGATTTCTTCATACCTATGCAAAAATATGTCTATTTTTTTTAATCTTCCTTCAAATCATCCATGATAGCCCAGTAAAGAGAAGGTGTAGCACTAAATCCTTTAAATTGTATGGAATATTAATTTCCTAAACTAATTAATTCAGTAGTTAAAACTAGGCATCTAGTACAATATGAGACACTGTCAGAAATCCATAGTACCTCGACAAGGTTGGCAGACTTGATACAGAACCTACTGGAGAACCATAGCCATCTGGAGCACCAGGTGGAGGGCATATAAAATACCTTACAGCCTCCCAAATCACACTAAAAATCTTTGTTTAAGGTTTAAGATACTTGTATGCAAAAGTGTCTAACCTTGATTACCATTCAGTGGAGAGCTAAGGGAAGAGTCAGTTACCTNGATGCTTGACCTGTATATTGGCTTGGATTTCTTTCCAGTAGGAACCATAAGACATGGATCAATGCCCTGTACCTGAGTCTTGTCCCAACACAGATTAAAGGTAGAGACATAATGTCTGTCTGTCATGGGTCAAATGCTGGATCTGGAACACCATCAGGGTACTTATTGTATGTATACTTGATGTATACTTCTTGGAAATATACATTAAGATTTTGAGACTTAAATGGCAAGTAGCAAAATTTTATGACCTCAGATATTTAAATTTCCTAAGAGACACTGCAGGCAAAAGTGTTGGGAATTAACTACATAAGCATATCTTCACTAAAAAGGAATCCAATTACTCAAAAAGGAAATATCTTAGAAATATTTTCCTATCAGAAATATGAATACAAAGGCACTCTAATTCTTTGCCTAATAGGTTCCATAACTAGGACTAGTGATTTATCATTTCAGGGTTAACATTGCCTAGAAAAGGAAACTATACATACAAAATGAAAATGTACTGATTGAATTCAAATATAATGCAAGAGAGAGCCCTACTGGCAGAGCTTAATAAATACAATCACTATTTTATTAGCCTAAGTAAATAACTAATAAATAGCAGTAAAACACACATGCTGGAATATTTGTCTCTTTGTATCCTCTTTCACTTTGGATGGGTCATTGAGAAATCAAAAAATATATTCATACAGTATAGATGTTTCATAATCCCTTTGCCCATGTTAGTAGTGCTATGATGTAACATCCTACTCAATGGAATAAATGGACTATGAAATATTTCACCAGCCCCCTCCCTGTACTTGGGTACTTTAAAAATGTGAGGGTAAATGTGAACTTTTAAGTTGCTAACCACTCTGTATTGAAGCTTCAGGAAGTTTTAGAAAAGAGAAGAAGAAATAGTTGACCCACATAAAAAGATGGAATGCTGAAAAGGGAATCCTTTGCTGCTTGCATGGGCAGCAAGGAATTATATATATATATATATATATATATATATAACATCTAAACTGTGACTTTCTGCAGTACATTTCTGTCATGTGTGGGTGGCAGGTATTCCAGCAGATTTTGTGTGTGCTTAAACTGGTTACTCTGTAAAATAACAAGAAAAGTACCAAGAGCAGTTGGATTTTAATAAAGCTGTAGTAAACAGACCAGCACCAAATCTAAGTGAAGACGAGTGTAAGCAGGGTACAACACATATGAGAAAGAATTAATTACTGGAAGAAAAGAATAAAAAAAAAAAAAGCTTGTCTCATTTTACATTATGATTTAGAAACTATATTAATCTCACTCATCAGCTTATGAAACAATCACTACAAGTGCAAAATTTGAGACTGGAGTACAAGTGAAAAGATTTCTTCATACCTATGCAAAAATATGTCTATTTTTTTTAATCTTCCTTCAAATCATCCATGATAGCCCAGTAAAGAGAAGGTGTAGCACTAAATCCTTTAAATTGTATGGAATATTAATTTCCTAAACTAATTAATTCAGTAGTTAAAACTAGGCATCTAGTACAATATGAGACACTGTCAGAAATCCATAGTACCTCGACAAGGTTGGCAGACTTGATACAGAACCTACTGGAGAACCATAGCCATCTGGAGCACCAGGTGGAGGGTATATAAAATACCTTACAGCCTCCCAAATCACACTAAAAATCTTTGTTTAAGGTTTAAGATACTTGTATGCAAAAGTGTCTAACCTTGATTACCATTCAGTGGAGAGCTAAGGGAAGAGTCAGTTACCTAAATGTAAACAATTCCATGAAAACATGCCTCAGGGTATCCTGCCTGGCCTCGGGATGCTGGTCTATAGGGTGAAGATCTCCCTGTATTTCACATGTTGAACCTCTGCAGATGTCCCAGACACCCAAGACATCACAAACACTAGAAGCCTATATTTAGGCAAGTGAGTCAAGCTCCTTCTCAGTACTGACAGAGGAGAACAGAGAGCAATCCAGCTCATCCAGCAAGAGATATTTAAATCTGGACAGAACAGCCCTCAGAACACACGATTGTCCTTGATTATACTAGTAGTTTAGATGAATTAATGGCTTGTTTAGTAACCTTTTGCCATTAGTTCATTAGGGAAATGATGTGGTTTAGCCCCAGCTGAGCACCACCACACAGCTCACTCACCTATCCCCCAGCAGGATGGGGAGGAGAATGGAAAAACAAAGGCAAAGCCGCGTGCTTGGGTTGGGATAAGGACAGTTTACTGGGACAGCAAGGGAGAGGGAAATAATCAACAACAGTACTGATAACAGATAATCACAATGGGTGATAACAGAAAGCAATTTACTGATCTGATCACTGACCCACCAGATGCTTAGCCCACCGCCAGAGCCATGCCAAGCCTGCCCCTAGCCACGACTAGCCCCCTTTTATGGTGAGCATGACATCACATGGTATGGAATAGCCCCCCGCCAGCTTGGCTTACCTGTCCTGGCTCCTTGTGAAATTAACTCTATCCTAGCCAGAACTAAGACAGGAAATAAGTTAAAAAAGTTCTTACTGAATGCAATTTTATCCTGGGAAAATATAAGGCAAGTAAGATAAAAGGTCATTCTTAGAAATGTTTATTTTGGGAGAAGGTGAAGAATAAGCAAGACAGAATAAAAATATATATTAAATATAATAAATATTAAATATATTAATATATATATTAAATTTAATTCACTTATGGCTTAAAGATGCAGAGATCACATTGTCTTTAATGGAATGAGTTGGATCATGCCAAGATTACATCTACACCTTTTTTACATATATTACTTTGTGATGGAAAGTAGGAAAAA
This sequence comes from Aramus guarauna, assembly GCA_013400195.1. Taxonomy (NCBI): domain Eukaryota; kingdom Metazoa; phylum Chordata; class Aves; order Gruiformes; family Aramidae; genus Aramus; species Aramus guarauna. The sequence continues at coordinate 87,739 of VXBL01010550.1, forward strand.
CTAGGATTCTAGAGTAAGAACAGTAGTAACAGTTCTCTACACACATTAGAACTCCTTCTACTTAGTTTAATTATCTGAGAAACACCTTACTCTCACTGTACAAGCTAGTTCCTGGCCACTGACTCTACCTACAGTTGAAAAAGAAAAAAAAAATTCAAATTTTTTTTTTTCTGTACAGTTTCTCATTATTTTAAATCAATTCACATTCCCAATGAACATTATGAATGCAGTTGCAATTCAATTTAATGCAATTATACATCTTCATTTATGTACAGGTGCCTGATTCTCAAAAGTTCTGATGTCATATTTTCTTCAGTGTCCAGCCCTTTGAAGAACAGGACAGCCATTTAATAGCTGAGCAAATACTTGGCACTTGTACACCCTCAAGCTCACTGTCTGCAAGGACATTCCTATTCATCACTCTCCAGTTACAAATTTCTAAATGAGGGATGTAGGAGCATTACTTATTTTCCTGCTTTTTCTATGTACACTGACTGTAACCCTATTGTATGTTGAAATGAGATACTATTCCATGCATGTAAATATTATGAAGTGCATATAATCTTTTTCACTCATTTTCTTCAGAAATAAACTCTAGTAAATAACCAAGAATGAAGCTATGATGTGCTCTCAACATGAATGTCAATGGAGCAGCACTGCAGATTTTTGACACAGCTTAGTTACTTACCAGAACTAAAGCTGATCTGTTTTTTCTTCTCAACTTTATAAATTCTTAGGAATCTCCCAGTGAGGACATCTGAGTTGGCAGAAATGCCTTAAGGGTATTATTTTTCATCACTTGGATCTCTGCATGGAAAAAGGACAATATACAAGACTCAAGAATACATTACTCTCTTGAACAGTCTCAGTAGAAAGTAGAATGAAATCTCTTATTTCAGGCAAGGAGCAACAAAGGTTTCTGGCCAAAGTTTAACCTGCAAAGAGCAACATTTATTTTCTTATGCACTCATGAAACATTATGTTTCTATGTACTTGACTAATTTTCACCATTAGCCCATATCCCAAGTATAAAGTCTTTTACCACAGCAACCATGTGCATAAAGCCAAAGATACTTGAATGTAACTGCTTTAACCTCTATTCCGTAATATTTCTAAGCATACATGAAGTTCATTCTTTAAGTGTTTCTTGGTAACTAAAGGATAAGGAGCATGCTGTCATGTTGTGAAGTCAGTGAGGTACAAAAAAAAAAAGTACAGTTTTTTAAACAGCCATCAAAGTCCAATATATTACTAAGACTTACTGGTAGCATCTTCCATTTGCTTTTGCCTTTTCACCTGCTTCTCGCAGTCTCTTCCAACTACTTCAAGCATTTCCAGTCACCACCAGCTGAGCCCACTTTCTGTGCAGGAACAGTGTGACCACACACTAAAAGAAGACCATGTCTAGTGACCAACAAAGCTGGTTGACTGAGGGAGTACTATCAGCTCACTCACTAGCTGATCCTTAAAGGTGGTGGGAGAAGGAATTTGTGTATGCGGGCAAGAAGCTATTGCAGTTTACCATATCATTTCAAAGTACAAATGAACTACCCCATATTAGCCAAGATGGGGCTTACAAACTATGCAGGATAGAGCAGAACAGCTCTGGGTTGGCTACAAATAAATAAATCTATGGTTAAGCAAGGTTGAATCAGGTCTCACACAAACTCTCAGGGAAGTCCAGGTTTTAGTGCTATTTCTCAAGTCCTGGTGCTATTCTTTGGTGATGTTAGGCCAAGAAATTTCTTTCTGTTTGTTTGTTGTGTTGTTTCTTTTTCTCCATTCTCCTAAACTATCAGTCACTGCTTATAAGTTCCTTAGTGTTATACAACACTGATTTCTTCTACCCATCTTGAGCATACACATTCAAACATCACCTCACACTCCCCCCCAGCATCTGGAGCTTACAGAAGTCTAGTTTACATTATCATTAATTTAGGTTCAATGCCAGTAAAGGCATTCTATGTTGCACACTCAGCTTTTCCACTGTTCTTTGCTTGCCGTATTTTTTGGCCACCTCATTCCTGATGGCTCTTTTGTTGTCTGAATGATACCATCTCCCACTGACTCCACAGTGCATTTGTGATTTACCATGTGCCCTTAAAACTTCTTGGAATCTCCACCTGCAGCAGCATTACCTTCAGTCTAGATATAAGGAAGAAATTTTTTATGATGAGGGTGGTGAAACACTGGAACAAGTAGCACAGAGAGGTGGTAGATGCCCCATCCTTGGAAACATTCAAGGTCAGGTTGGACAGAGCTCTGAGAAACCCGATCTACTTGATGTCCCTGCTTATTGCAGGGGGAAGTTGGACTAGATCAGCTTTAAAAGTCCCTTCCAGCCTATTACGATTCTATAATTCCATGATTCTATGATTCTAATCATAGAGGAGAAACATCTGTGGCTCAGGTACTATAACTGATCATAGCTTTTAGAAAACAGAATACCTTCCTTCCATTCAGATAGCTTACTGGAGGATTGTAAATGAAAAATTAATTCCTTTCCATCTACACAGTGTCACTGGTTAATAAAAATTAGAGAGTCATTTAGTTTAAATGGATGTTTTGAAGAAGACCCAAAGGTTTGTCCTACCAATTAAATGAGTTGCTCAAAGCTGACTGCCAAGAATCATCACAGGTGATTTGGTGAGGAAGAGGGGGAAGTGTAAAGGTATGCCCATATATTGTGCAGGAAGAAGTTTTGTATGGGAAAGGAGGGAAGTTTGGGGGATTTTGCTATCTTCTAGTATAGCTAAGTATAATATCTGTTTCAGCTCACCCCACTCTTTGAAGAATTTCTTCCTTTTCATATTCAGCTGAAATCTGTAGAAGCAACTGGCCTAATAATCTGATGAGCTGCCCTAGTTCTTTAATAATTTTGACAAAAGTTTCTCATTATTTTTCAGTCCCTATCAACACACTACTATCAGGGCATGAATTTTTTAGTAAATCTAGGAAATCACTCAAAGGACATAAAGCTGAGTAAAGAAAGTGAAAATGCATATCTGCTCTGAAAACTCCCATCTCCAAGTCAGTCAGGTATCTAGTGAATACTTCTGGGATTACCTCCAATATAATTTCACTGTTTGTGCATATGAAGATGTTATCTTCTAACGATTGCATGTCCATTACTCCTGTTCCATTACTCCTGTTCCGTTACATTCAGCAGCAATTTTTCTATTTCAAGAATTTGTGTCTGAATTACATGTAAAATTTTATGAAAACTTGCTTCTTAAATTCATTATTTTGCTGTCACTGTTCAGATTTGATGTTTCTTTTCGTCATACACGCCTGTGTATTATAGCAGGGCAGTGAAGTGTGCTGACATTGGTGCATAATTTATAATGGTTGAGGTACTCTCATTCACATTTCTGAAGCTTCCTTTTTGCATTTATTGCACAGCCCTTTCCTCTGTTTCTGTGGTACCTATTTACTTCATGAAATGCAAAACGCCTAGTAGAAATTTCAGCCCAGTAATTTTTTTGCCGTCAGTAGTGTAGCCCTAGGCAGTGCCTCCCTGGCAGGGGCAGGGCAGGTCACTCTCAGGGGACCAAGGATTCCTGGGCTGGTTGAAGCCAGCTGGAGCCAGCTGGAGCTGGCCGATGTCCCCCTCACCATGCTCATGTGTCCGTCACTGTCCCACTGGAGCTGCGGCTGGCTTGGGGAGTGCTGCCAGCCCACACAGGGACAAGGCCTCTTGTGTCATGGGCACCCACCGCCCTCCCGTGAGAGCCCAGCAGGAGCTGGGGGACAGCATAGGGGGGGAAATGCACCCTCGGAGCCATAGGCAAGGCCCCAGGCTAAGGGGCCTGCACCCACAGTGGGCACCCACTTCTCCCAGCAGAGATGACCTGACAGCCACGACTCAGATCCCTTGCTGGAATGGCTACGCTTTCATTTACACACATATAGAAGTTTATGTCTACAATAAAAACCCCAGACTGTTTTAGCAGCAGAAGGGAGATGCAACCAACAAGGAAGAAGCTTTCCCTTTTAAGAAGTGACTAAACTGGGAGAGTACCTGTAGATTCAATGTCCTCAATTCTTACAGGGAGAAAAAAACTATAAAAAAAATAAAGCCACAAACTGTGCTTTCAGATCCTTGCAAACAAACCCTAGTGAAGTCAGTAAAAACTACGAAAACAGAACTACACAGAGCTTGGGCCCTTGCTGTTTAATGGCATAGCAGTGAAAACTGGGAATTAAATGTCTGAACTGTGGAACTTACATGTCTTTCCTGAGATGCATCTCACTGAACCTTAAAGAATCCTTTCAGTTGCCCACAAGTAGTCATGCAGCACTGTGTGTGATGTCCTACAATATTTGAGATATGTACACAGAGCTGGAAAGTATGACTTTCCCAGTGGAAAGTGGGATCCTGAAAGCAACTAAAAGAAGGCTTAATGCATCTCAAATGGCACTGAGCACCTGTGCAAGAGCAAGCAAAGTATACCTGGGGTGCTTAAAAATTAAGAATGGGATTCATATTTTCTACTGTAGGTCATCTAAATCTCATTCTGCTTATCTAAACTAACAAATTCAGATAGACAAGCACCTCCTAGCAGTAATTCATCTTATTTTTCTTAGACACTTGTTATAGAGTAGAAAAGCTTATCTTTTGGAGTTACCTGTCCATCCTGGTTTCAGCTGACATAGAGTTATTTTTTCTTTCTAGTAGCCGGTATAGTGCTGTGTTTTGGATTTAGTATGAGAATAATGTTGATAACACACTGATGAGTTTAGTTGTTGCTNTGTTACCGGCTGGAATTCAACTGTGAGACTGTCTCATTTCTTTGACTTAGAGGGAACCGAGATGACTTGTTCTGGATGTTTGTCTTTAAGATGAATAAAGTTACATAAATCTCATACTCCATGTGTAACTGATAGGTATATCACAGATGGAGGCAGAACATACACTGGACATGATAATATAAGGTTGAGATCAAGCTTCTAGCAAAGAGCTATGAAAGATGTAGGAGTAAAGTAGTCAGCTTTTACATTTCATCTCTGGCATGTTACTATATTTTCTGTTCCCATTCCTCTCATCAAAATAACCTGTTTAATCTAGGCACGCTGTAAGCTGGTTAGAACTGTGACTCTTGCTTGCAAGGCGGTGCACTATAATATGGATTTTTGATCTTACCTTCATATTAATATCAACCTCTGAGTTGCCCTGATACAAGCCATATCACCAGAAAAGAGGCCCAAATGCATACTAAGTCATATGATGAGAGATGAAGGAGATGCAGATCTCCCTAATCCACACAATGGTTACACGTTCAGTCATACTGTTCAGGAGGGCAATGGGTTCAGAAAAGACACTAGGCTTCTCACATGCCTTATAATAGGATCCTGCTTGGTTCAGAGTCCCATGAGAAACAACTTCGCTGGAAGCATGCAACCATAAAATCTCTGCACAAATGTGGTGGGTTGACCCTGGCTGGGGACCAGGTGCCCACGAGAGCTGCTCTGTCACTCCCTCTTCTTAACTAGACAAGGGAGAAAAAGTATAACAAGAAGCTTTGTGGGTCGAGATGGGATGGCAAGGTTAGGTTAGTGGTTGGACTTGATGATCTTAAAGGTCTTTTCCAGCCTAGATGATTCTATGATTCTATGATTCTATGAGATGAGGACAGGGAGAGATCACTCACTTATTATCATCATGAGCAAAACAGACTGAACTTAGAGAGAGGAAATTCATCTAATTTATTCCCAAACAGAACAGAGTAGAGGAAGGAGAAATAAAACCAAATCTTAAAACACCTTCCCCCTACCCTTCCTATCATCCCGAGCTCAACTTCACTCCTGGCTTCAAACCTCCTCCTCCCCAGGGGCACAGGGGGATGGGGAATGGGGGTTGTGGTCAGTTCATCACATGTTGTTTCTGCTGCTCCTTCATCCTCAGGGGGAGGACTCCTCTCATCCTTCCCCTGCCCCAGCATGGAGTCCCTCTCACGGGAGACAGTCCTTCCCATGGGCTACAGTCCTTCACGAACTGCTCCAGTGTGGGTCTCTCCCACAGGGTGCAGACCTTCAGGACCAGATTGCTCCAGCATGGAGCAATTGACCCACGGGGTCACAAGTCCTGCCNCCTTCTTAAATATGTTATCACAGAGGTGTTGATGGGCTTGGCCTTGGCCAGTGGTGGGTCCGTCTTGGAGCCAGCTGGCATTGGCTCTGTCAGACACAGGGGAAGCTTCTAGCAGCTTCTCACAGAAGCCACCCCTGTAGCCCCACCCCCCATTACCAAAACCTTGCCATGCAAACCCAGCACAACAAACCCTTCACAAAGTCTCTGAGAGGCTTTACAGTATCTTTAAATTCTCTTAAGAGATAGGTTCACAACCTGAATCACAAAGTAATGTATTAAAAGTGACTGGAAAAAAGAGTATTTTGCATTAACATTTTGGTTTTCTTTAAATGCAAAAGAAATCAAATATTTTCATCCAAAATTTCCTGATTATTTAAAAGATTCATTAAATGGAAAAAGGTCACAAATCAAGCACAAAAGCACACAGACAAATTAACAAACTGATTTATTTTTCCCTGTTACAAACTGTGACACTCCACTTGAGTAGTTCATTCATATCTTTATGACTTCAGAATAGAATGGTAGTTGCAAATCCACATTTGGTGACGATTTGAGCATAGTGGAATTAATGATATGTAAAGTGCAGTTAAAAGTACCTTTGTCTACTAAATTTTATTAATTTTAGGTTTCTTTTTCACTTTTTTTCCTGTTAGCTCTGAATTACTAGTTCAATTTTTTTTTTTTTTTCCAGTTTGGAACAATTTGTTTTAGATTGATGGCATTAAAAATATGGAAATTAAACTATTACTCTATATCTAATACAGTTGGTTGGGGGAAAAATACTTAATTTTAAATTAAAAAAAAAGTAAATTTTGAAGTCAGCTTTTAAAGCATTCATTCTTGTATAGCTGTGCATCTGACATGCTGTGATCTCTGTTTTTCATAATAATCAATACTGATTTTTTTTCTGTGTGCTTCTGCTGTACAATACCCACTTGTTGCCTTTTGTTTTCCACCTAGATTATCAACTTGCACAGGCAAACACTGTTCATAATAAGTGTGATAATTATATCTTCAAAACATCTTTTTTAGTATCTTACATTCAAAGTATGTGTGTGTGTGCATGTACATATATATATATAAAAGCTACCATTCACCACAAAAATGGCATTTTCACATAAAAGTATTGACATGAAGAATGATAATGCAATGAAGCATAAACAGCACAATGAAAAATAGAAGCCAAATCAGGATTTATAACTGAAAAGCTATACAACTTTGGGCAGCAGTGCCTTCAGGTCAAAAGCAACAAAGGACAATGATGTACAAGTCACCAAAATCATGGTAAATTAATGCTAACATCATAGGACTCACAAACAAAATTACCTTTCAATCCATAAATACCTAAATTTTATATAAATGTATTGTAGTCAGCAGTATTAAGTCAACATCCTATCCTTTCTTTTGAAACGCCTAATCCTGCATTTTTAACTGCAGAAATTCCATTTACCAAAGAATAATTGGCTGTAGATCTGAGAGACATTGTGTTTCCATTACAGCAAAAAATACTCCTTTTGCTTTGATCCATTTTTCTTTGAAAATGTGCTTTTCTGAACAGCTTCCTGGATGCTTCTCCAAGAGTATTCTACCCTTCAATTAAAATGTTAAAGTTCCTATAATGAAAGGTTAACCTTTAATACATTCTGTATCACCTTTTACCTGTGAGAATGCCTACAAAAGTGTGGTAGTGGTGCAGCATCACCTTCTTATATTTCCTCATGATGAATGGGTACCCAAAGACTTTTCAAGCATTTTTTACAAAACATGACAGTGATTATGACACATTATATGCATTAACTGTCATATTATGATTTGGCTGAAAGGAGATTTAGTATTTTGCAATTACTTCATTTAGTGTAATAGAGATTTTGTATCAGGTTCACTGTACATACAAAGTATGTGCATCCAGTGTGGTTGGCATTCTGTTGAAAATGCTGTAGTTAAGATAACATGGGTGTCAGGTCTAGATTGATTAAAATATGGGATTTGAATCTTGAAATCTTACTCTGCCGTTAAGTGGGGAAGTCACTAGCCTAAGTATGAATCACTGTTTCAATTTCTTTTCTGTTGGAAATATTGCATGTTATCTGAATAAATATTGAGACAAAAAACCCCTCCCAACAAAAAAACAAACCCACAAAAAAACAGCTTCTATTTACGCAAAGATTAATTTAGAAAACTTCTGAGGTGTGTTAGGCCACCATCCAGGTCTCTTTTCTACACCTTGAAATGAATGGACAATTATTTTGTAGCATGAGCCTTTCTTCGGGCACCAAACATTGTATCCACTAACTTTGCTAAGCTATTTGTAAGCCAAGAACAAAATAGAATCATAGAATAATTTGAGTATGAAGAGACCTTAAAGATCATCTAGTTCCAACCCCCCTGCCATGGACAGGGACACCCTCCACTAGACCAGGTTGCCCAAAGCCCCATCCAACCTGGCCTTGAACACTTCCAGGGATGGGCCATCCACAACATCTCTGGAGGACCTGTTCCAGTGCCTCATCACCCTCATAGAGTAGAATTTCATCCTAATAGCTAATCTAAATATACCCTCTTTCAGTTTAAAATTATTACCCCTTCACGCACAGTATATAACTGGGGGGGTGGGCTGGGAGGCAGCTCATCTCAAGAGCTAGCTTTGTCAGCCTGGAGAAGAGAAGTCTGCTAGGGTGCTTAACAATAGCTTCCAGTGGCTGTGGGAAGGTCATTGAGGAGACAGAGTCAGGTTCTTCATAACAGTGTGTGGTGAGAGGATAAGAGACGACAGAAATAAAAGTATTTCAGACTGGATGTGACAAAAAAAATCTTTTCCTCCCATGAAAATAGTCAGGTAGTGAAGCACGTTCTCTCCAGAGATTGTGTAGTCTCCAGTCCTGACTAGATACACCCATGACCATCTTCCTCTGATTTCACAATTGATCCTGCTTGCAGCAGGAAGTTGGACTAGAGACCTCGTGAAGTCCCTTCTATCTTAAATTATCCTATGATCTTATGATATTTTTGGTGGAAATCAGAAGATTTCTAAGTGCCTAAAGTAGCACTTAAGTTCATGGGAATATCTATGCTGCTCTGAAATAAGCAAAGTTAAGAGGTATAATATCAGTAGAGGATTCATTATTTTTTGATCGGGTAGAATGGTAACAGAACTATAGTCAAAAACAATTTTCAAATAGCTACTTCAGTGTTGTCAGGTATATTAAAATCTATTATTCTCAGTGAATTATTTGAGATTTGTTTTGGAGTCATGCTTTGATTTTGGTTTTGGTTTTTTCTAGTTCTTAGAAATTAGATGATGTCTCTAAATGTCATTAGAAACATTTCATTGTATGCTGTATAATACAAAATAAAATATAGGAAAAAATATAGAGGTTTAGTTCATCCTTGATTTTTCTATTAAAAAAAAAATCTAGTATTTTAAATCTTAAAATGGTTACAAAATTCCCACCCAGTCTATGGTTTTCAGCGAAATCGGTATGGAGTATCAGTGAAAGTGCACTTGAAATTACTATTGTTAAAGTAAAATGCAGTTGAATATCAGCATTATCCTGCCTTCTATACAAAAGATGCTCGATCTCCTCCTTCCCATTCATGTTCTTTTTAACCAATGCCTATGATTTTAAATAGTATGTCTATACCTGAGCAGAGAGCAAGTGACTTCCACCTCTTCAAGAATCAAACTGTTATGATAGTAGGTCATTAAAATCAGCATTATTGCTACATTTTAAAAACGAGCTGCCAGGACTGCACACTCACAGCTTCCAGAGTCTCCATCTAGAACTGAGGCTGCTCATTCCCTCTGAAAAGTCAAGTTTGGACTTTTGCAAGGAAGTGCAAGCATTTGACTTTCACATCATAAACAATGTCTTTCAGAAACTCTTCATTCTTAGAAAGCAAGGAAGCAAACAAACAAGTCCCCACACATACATTTCTCCTTCCAGATAATTAGAAATTACTAGAAACTCATAAGCACTAAGGCCATACCTCTAGTCTTTCTCCTGTCTTATATGTTAGACGGCGATGAAAAAAAAGCGGCTGTGAGCTTTAAGTGAGCTTTACGTTACCTGTGTACTTCTCTAGCTCTGAACTCAGTATACATTGTGAAATACAGCATACAGGAGCTGAAAGAGGATATAAAGCTCAGACACTATGCTAACTCTGTACCATATGGAATATCTTTAGGGCTAACTGTGGTCTTTGAGATGAGTATGAGGAAGAATAAAGGGAGAGAGATAAGATGAGATATATACTTATAGCTATTGTTTCTAAAACTATTTAAAGTTACACAGTCATAAAAAGACACTGAATTCTTCATTCTTCAAGGAGAAGAAAAAAGTGAGTCCAATTTATTTTAAATTAGTATTCACTTGAAAGAAGATCCAGAAATCGTTATCCTAAAGATATGTTTTAACATATTTTAACATTTCTATTAGGAATTATAGAAAAGATATATATAAATATATATTTTCTGTGTGGATATGTAGTCTAATAAATCTGGGGAATAGCTGTCATACTTCAGCTGGGAACTAAGGAGGAGAGAGCAGACTGGGATATGAAAACACACAAAAATATTCCTAAGATGATGCAAGAATGAGGAAGAAGGTGGCACCACCATGATCTTTCCACTCCTCCCGTGTCCGGGACGTCAACAACTCACTGTTGCACCCTGCCTTGTCTCTCTTTGGAAGACAAGCACCATCAAACTTAGACTGAAACAAAAGGCATGCAGAACATTGTAGAATGCAAGTAGGTAGTAAAAACATTATGTAGAACATTTAAAACTGTATTTTTAGTGAGGCTTTTCTATGTGAATTAGATTATTTGAACTATTAGGTTGTTAAAAATGAGTTGAAATAACAATGACTCCATATAGATCGTGAGGGTTTTACCCATTGCAAGATTTCGAAAGCAATATAGGCAAGCACGTCATTTTGTTAAAATGCATGCCACATTATAACATTAATATCTGTCAAACAAACAACAATAACGTATTAATCAGAACAACTGAAAAATGTTATAGACAAGTTTAACATGATCAGCCTATCTCCTTCCTTATTTTGAACTTCTTTCTTTGTTTTAATGTTCCACCGACAAAGCAGTGCAGAATCTTTTATTTTATATGTAGATTATGCACTCATCACTATGATACATAAATATTAAAATATTCTACCAAGTAATGTGTTTGACATCTTTCATGGTTTTGTTTTGGTTGGGTTTTTTTCTTTCTTCTTTTTTTTTCCCTATAATATCCTCAGAAAAATAAATAAATCTGGAAGACTTTTGGGTTTTGATTTTGAAATTTGTGAGTTTATTGTCACAACAAGCAAATGTTACTATATGTTATGATGAGGAAAACCAAAGAAATGTACCTTACTCTTAAAGCAGGAAATGAAAAGTGTGCTATAATCCTAAGATTCTTGAGTGACTTACTTATTTCTCACAACAGTATGAGACACTATTGTGAAAGGCCAGTTTTTTCCTGTCCTTTTATGGCCAAGGTGAAAAGTGGGAGAGACAGAAAAGGATTTAACCTTAAGTTTGCTTAGAGTGGTAATGACTGGTGCATCTGACAGGTCTATCTGAGAAATCACTTACAAAATGATAGTGTTAAAAGTTGTTAATAAAAATGGTACTAAAAGAAATGGCATGTGTGCATTTAGGGAAAAACAAACAAACAAACAAACAAACAAAAACAACACTGAAATATCTGAATACCTATCTGAATAAAATTGTCTAGGAAAATAGTTTTTCCTCTATTGCAGAGAAAATGTCACCATATAAATCAAACTTTCCAATAACTTTCTATGGTGATTCTTGAAATGGACTAATAATGCATCCAGAACTATCTCTTCCTATTCCCAAATCAGTTGGCTTACTAAGTTCCAGATGTTAGAGCCATCATTTACCAGGGTGAGGCAATTAAAAATGGAGGTGTCTGAACAAGAACACTAGTGGAAAGCAGATTGGTAGAAAAGGACCTAAGAGTCCTGTTGAACAAGGACCATACCTGGAGTGCTGTATCCTGTTCTGGGCTCCTCAGTACAAAAGAGACATGGACATACTGGAAAGAGTCCAACAAGGGACAGTTAAGCTGTTGTAGGCACTGGAGCATCTTTCCTATGAGAAAAGGCTGAGAGAGCTGGGACTGTTTAGCCTGGAGAAGAGAAGACTGAGACGGATCTCATCAATGGCTATAAACGCCTGAAGGGAGAGTGCAAAGATGATGGAGCCAGGCTCTTTTCAGTGGTGCCCAGTGACAGGACCAGAGGCAATGGGCGCAAACTGAAACACAGGAGGTTCCTTCACCATGAGGAAACACGTTTTGACTGTGAGGGTAACCAAGCACTGACACAGTTTGCCCAAGGAGATTTTTGAGTCTCTCTCCTTAGAGATATCCAAAAATTGTCTAGACAGTCCTCGCTACCCTGTGCTAGCTGTAGGTGGCTCTGCTTAGTTAGGGAGGTTGGACAAGATGACCTCTAGATGTTCCTTCCAACCTGAACTATTCCATGGTTCCGTGATCTCTAGGAATGCCAAACTTTAAGCAAAGACTAATATAGAAAAACTATCACTCCTTCTTTGCCTCTCAGGGGGCTCTTTCGATCCTGCTCCTAGGTGCGGTATTCACATGAAATCTTGCCTTTACTCAGGACTGTGATTCCACAGGTAATAATACTGGAGCTATGTTCAGGAATGGGCACACGATCCTTTTTTTAAAATGACAGTGCTTTGGCGTACTGTGCACTTGCTATCTGATATCTGATAATTGTGCATTGTTCATCATAGCCCCTTTTGCATTGTGTACTGTCATCCTTGTTGCATTATTAAGTATATTTACAGGGTCTCTTCTGCAAGTAGTATAGAACCCTTGTTTTTTGTTTAAATCAACACATTCAGAAACAGTTTGATGAGAAGACCTTTAGTGCTACTAAACTGCTGTTACATCTCACTGAAAGTCCTATTACTTTTGCCTTTCCCCTGAAAAACACCTAAAAAAAGATTTGTGTCTAGCATTGATGGTGTAACATGGCAGCAGTGAGGCTGTAACTTGGCTACATCATATTTTATGACTTTAGGGAAGATGTTTAATTGATGAATAAATTGTTCATAAATTTTCAGTTTTACTGTAGCTACCGTCAACACCATTCAGGTGTATAGATCATCCAAATTCCCTCAGCTGCTTACCTTTCGTTTCCTTCAGGACCTTGAGCATCCACTGCACTGTAAGTCTGCATCTCAGCCATATTCAGCAAATCTTTCTTTACTGTGAGGGTGTTTAAATCAGTAGAGAACAATAAACCTTCACAACCATTAAAATTATCTTCCATCCAAATGAGCACAGATAGTAATCAAGCTGTTGCTGCCTCTTGTTTAATGAAACCTTGTTTGGAAAATTGCTTCTTTAAAGGGTAGTAGTTCATTTTAGAAGTCTGTGTACTGCTTTTACTTTGGAACACTCTTTTTGATCTCTTAACAGCCAAAGTTTCTAGCAGTTTCCATCCAGTTACAATTCAGAGAAGTGTTCTGTTTCTTTGGTCTTAAACCTAATGAGCCAAATTTTTCATGCTGCAAGATAATAACTCTAGAAACATTTGGTACAAACTGTCTTTTGCTGAGCACACAGTGATGTAAAAGATGCTTAATGTCATGTTTTATAGCTGGTGCTTTTATGGCCTATGCTTTTTTATTGTATGCAACGTTTACTGTTGCATTTTTCTAATTCAATATCCAGCAAAGAAATTAACTGAAAATATTACAGACATGCTGTAGCTGATGAAAACAATAAAAGAGTGAACTGTGTAAGTAATGTCTCAGCTGTGAAGAGCTATATTTAGTTGTAACTTTTGAAGGTTTTGTTTGTTTTAAATTGAATAACCATTAGTATATCTAGACAAAGCATCTATGTTATCATTAAAATGTATCAAGAAATATAAAAGCACATTTATGCACTAATGCATTCCATGTAAAAGCTTCACCTGCATAGTATTGTATGTACTATGTAATTAGGCTTTCTTGAAATTTCTGCTCTTCTGTTTCCATTCTGTTCTGCCCTTCTGCTTCATTCACAAGAGGAAAAATCTGCTTTACAGCAGGTAACAATACAGAGCAGCTTATAAGTAAATTTTCTCTCTGATTTTTAGTACAAGACTGAAGTACCTGAAGATTATAAAACAGGAAACTACTATGGTTGACCTGTTCTTTACATTTATTGAAAGTTTTTGCAGTCCCCTCTTGCTTCTCATTTTTGAGCACCCCTTACAAAAAAGGATCTGTAAGTGCATCCTTAAATGTATCCTTCCTTTGAGAGTCCTCTGAGTCTCAAACAAGATTTCACTTTGTGCTGGTTTTGGCTGGGATAGGGTTAATTTTTTTCATAGTAGCTAGTATTGCACTATGTTTTGGTCTTGTGCTGAAAACAGTGTTGACAACACAGAGATGTTTTAGTTATTGCTGGGCAGTGCTTAGACAGAGCCAAGGCCTTTTCTGCTTCTCACACCACCCCACCAGTGAGTAGGCTGGGGGTGCACAAGGAGTTGGGAGGGGACACAGCTGGGACAGCTGACCCCAACTGACCAGAGGGATATTCCATACCATATGACATCATGCTCAGCAATAAAAGCTGGGGGGAAGAATGAGGAAGGAGGGGACATTCAGAGTTATGGCGCTGGTCTTCTGAAGTAACCGTTACACATGTTGGCACCCTGTTTTCCTGGAGATGGCTGAACACCTGCCTGCTGATCAGAAGTGGTGAATGAATTCCTTGCTTTGCTTTGCTTTGCTTTGCTTTGCTTGCATGTGCAGCTTTTGCTTTACTTATTAAACTGTTGCTATCTCAACCCATCAGTTTTCTGATCACTCTTCTCTCTCCCTCATTCCCAACGGGGGGGAAGTGAGCAAGCGGCTGCATGGTGTTCGGTTGCCGGCCGGGTTAAATCACAATGCACCTAAATAATGCCCACAGGCAATTACATGACTGTAATCTCCTTTAACTGTAATATCCTTTAAAATTAGTACTTGTTAATGTATAGTCCTGTCCTACATTAGTAAAATATGCATGCAAAACAAATTATCTGCTTGCAGAAAAGTGATGATAAATTTTTGTTTAACGTGCTGATTGTTATTTTACTCTCATTGGTCATTATTATTGTCTTAATCTGATCAGACTCACTTGTGTCTTCTGTGATTACTGCCATTTTAAACAACACCCCAAAAAATGCTAGTTGCTTCATTCATTCTATGTGTGGCATTGGTATTGGGATATTTGGCGTCTTTAACAAACAAGTAGTAAGTCGTTGAATAAACACAGGAAGTCCAGAAATGTTATCAGTAACAGAGTAGTAATGTCCATAGAAATACATGTAGATAAGTGATCCTCTCCCTGCAACTGACAGTCTTGCATTTGTAATCCAAGCATCTTCTTTGCTGTTTTAGTTACAGTATCACTTTATGATCTGTTATTATCAGACATAATTCCATTAGCTGTACTTACATTCAATACTTTCCATTTATGACATATTGCAAGTGAAGTCACAGTGGTGTTCCTAGATGTATAACATAGTATATGAATACAATAAAATGAGATATCCAAAAATCCTTTTTACTACGTTATTTAAATTATGTACAGCTAACATATTCCTGTAATTATTTAATAACTGTTTCTTACTTCTGGTATTTTGAGATACTAGTAATCTTATCATGGCCCTCAGATGCAGTTTGATTCACTAATTGCTAAAATTAGAATGGAATTTATGCAGCCTCATTTAGCTGTCTAAAGTAGTAACAGTGGTGGAAGTAGTGCTCTCTTCCATCAGTGAACAGAGATAAGCATATTCAGAGCACAGTTAACTTTTCTACAAGATAGGAATCCAAGGCTGATAGGAAAAATTGGCTACAGTCTGTCTATGCACCATGGAGAGATGGAGGTCTAACCACCAGTGGTAAAAGAGGTCTGATCACTATTTCAGACAGGTTTCAAAGAATGACAGAATGGTAGGGGTTGAAAGGGACCTCTGGAGATCATCTAGTCCAACGTCCCTCCTAAACCACAATCACCTAGAGCAGCTTGCACAGGATCATCTCCAGGCAGGTTTTGAATACCCCCACAACCTCTCTGGGCAGCCTGTTCCAGTGCTCTGTCATCCTCAAAGTGAAGAAGCTTTCCCTCATGTTCAGATGGATCTTCCTGTGTTCCAGTTTGTGCCCGTTGCCCCTTGTCCTCTCACTGGGCACCACAGAGAAGAGTCTGGCCCCAGCCTCTTGACATCCGCCCTTTAGATATTTATAAGCATTGGTAAGATCCCCTCTCAGTCTTCTCTTCTCCAGGCTAAACAAACCCAGCGCTCTCAACCTTTCCTCATACAAGAGATGCTCCAGGACCCTAGTCATCTTTGTAGCCCTCCGCTGGACTCTGTACAACAGCTCCTTGTCTTTCTTGAACTGGGGAGCCCAGAACTGGACACAGGACTCCAGATGTGGCCTCACCAGGGCAGACTAGAGGAGGAGGACAATCTCCCTCAACCTGCTGGCCACACTCTTCTTAATGCACCCCAGGGTACCATTGGCCTTCTCAGCCACAAGGGCACACTGCTGACTCATGCTTAACTTGTTGTGCAGCAGGATGCCCAGGTACTTCTTGTCAGAGCTGCTTCCCGCCAGGTCAGCCCCTAACCTGTACTGGTGCCTGGGCTTATTCCTCCCTAGGTGCAGGACCCTACACTTGCCCTTGAACTTCATTTGGTTCCTGTCCACCCATGTCTCTAGCCTGTCCAGATCTTGCTGAATGGCAGTGCAGCCTTCTGTTGTGTCAGTCACTCCTCCTAGTTTTGTATGATGCGTTTCCTAGCTAGTACTTCTTTAAAAGGAAACCTTAATATGTCTGTAGGTGCTAGTCTCTGAGTGGGATTTTTTCCAGTTTCCTTTTTCCTACATTTTAGACCTCAGTCTGACTTGTATCAGAAGTAGTGTGGCCAGCAGAGCTAGGGAAGTGATCATCCTCTGGTACTTGGAACTGGTGAGGTTGAACCTCAAATTCAGTTTTAGGGCCCTCATTTCAAGAAAGACATCGAGGTGATGGAGTGTGTCCAAAGGTGGGCAATGAAGGTGGTGAAGGATCTAGAGGAGCAGCTGAAAGATCTTATGAGGAGCAGCTGAGGGAACTGTGGTTGTTTAGCCTGAAGAAAGAAAAGAAGGCTGAGGGGAGACCTTTTCACTCTCTACAACTGTCTGAAAGGAGGTTACAGCCAGGTGGATGTTGGTCTCTTCTCCCAAGTGACAAGAGATGGAATGAGAGGAAATGGCCTCAGGTTGCACCAGGGGAGGGGTATATTGGATATTAGGAAAAAAAGTCTTCACTAAAAGGGTTGTCAAACATTGGAACAGGCAGCCCAGGGAAGTGGTTAGTCACCATCCCTGGAGGTATTTAAAATACGTGTAGATGTGATGCCTAGGTGGACATGGCAGTGTTAGGTTAATGGTTGGACTTGATGTTCTTAAAGGTCTTTTCCAACCTAAATGATTCTATGATTCTATTCCCTTTCTTTCCTATTAACCAAAGAACAGATTTCAGAATTGTACTTTTCTTAAAATTCTTAATTAAAACTTTCTCAAAACCTCTGAATTGTTACTACTTTACATGTAGCTATTTCTAATATTCAAGGTTGTTCATAATTGTACTGATTTTTGGAGGACTTTTTTTAAAAATAAATATAGCAAACCATAATTTCTTCACACAGGAAAAGAAACAAGATGATATATTTTTATACCTAGGCAATTACAAGATTTTAGTTGAACTTACACTATAGGTATCAAATCTTAAATAAGTTCAGCTGATTGATTTATTTTAAATTTTAAATAACTGTATAATTTGTAATGACATTATACAAGGCACAAAATGAGACTTGAATTTACTAACTTCCTTAAAAACCACTATGATAAACTCATTTTTAGCAAATTCCTTAACGAAATGAAACTTACATTAGTTAACTATCTTTCCATCTATTTGTCACCTGTTTCCCAATATTTTTTTAAACAATTGATCAATTTCTGCCAAATTTGAGAAGGGTGGAACTCTCAAAACCCATTTATCTTCTGTTTCATCAATTAGGTAGCTGGAAAAGAAAGGCTGGCCCATATACTTACAGTCTGAGAAAAGCTTCAACTCATTAATTTTATGTTCTATTTGGCCTGTTACCAGCCAAAAAAATAACGAATGGATCAACATATACCACTTCTTATGTAACTGGTAATTAATGGGTCAGTGAGAGAGTCTGAGGTAGCTTAAGAACAGCATCCAAGGTCCGAGGGAAAAAAATGTAGGGAAGTGTGGGAAATACTGAAAAGCAAAATATAGATACAGGACATCAGGGGAGCTGAATTTGTTCTGTCAATGGAGCATGTTACAGAAAGCTATAGGAAGTACAGCACTATTTTCATGCTCAGAAAACAATTTCATCACTCTTGGTACAGATAAATGCTAGAGAAACTGTTCATCCTGTCGCTTGTTTGATTTGTCAGTCTACAGCTGACCTCTGCCAATGTATCAATGTGTGCCTTGTTTCATACTGTATTTATATTGATTTTCACTCACAGCCAGCCCTGCTCATTGCTAAGTTCTCTGTAAAGACTATGCCCTTTTCTTAACTCTCCACTCAAATGTAACTGAAGGAATACACTACCATGTAATAAAGAATAATTGATATTACATTGCATCCTAGAAAATTATTTTGGTATTTTGATTTTGCTTGTTTCTTTCTTGATTATAAGCTCTTATAACAAGGACAATCATTTACTGTTTGTTTATATGGCGCTAAGCTATTGGAGGCATTACCACACTACATTGTTAACTGATAGCAAAAGTTAGCTCTAGATAAAAGGGAATGAACATGAAAACATCATCATATGTTGTACTCAAACTACAATAAAATATAAAAATATTAAAAATATTTGTTTGGAGAATGTCTGCCCAATGGCACTGATCATTTGTAAGTTTCCATCACCCATTCATTACATTAGACCCTTTGCAAGTAATATTTTTTAACCAACAAAAGAATCAGTATTCAGGATTTTAAGCTTCATTCAGTGACATGTGCATGTTAAAGAACAGAGTAATTTATCTAACGTTATGGTAGAAACTTAACAATGTATAGTTAAATCACAGATGCCTGTTTCTGTATGACTATACAGGCTTCACCACTTCCTATACCATTACTAATTCCCAGATTCCAATGTATACAAACTTTTTTCTATTTTTTTTTTAAATCTTCTTAACATAATGAGTCCATTTCTTTTTCCTTATTTCAGACTGCTGACAATGCTGCTGCAGGAGCAGAGCAGTGACAGGAGGCTGCAGTAAATAGGTCAGAGCAATTATCTCACAACTTTCCTTTCAATCTCCTATCACTTTAGGACATTAGGTGTAGACATGGTGATGAAAATATCTTTGTCCAGCTCAGCAACATGCTGTGAGAGGCAGCTTATGGAATAAGATACTGAAAAAGACAGCAGCATGAGAAAGTGTAAAAATATAACATGAGGGACAGAAAGAAAATGTCTCTGACATTAAAGCAGTATAAAAGGGTGAGATCTGATTCTCTTAGCAGTCGCTACTGTAAATCAGGAATAGTGCTATCAAAGCAGTGAAGTTAACACTAGTTTATCTGAGAAGATATTCAAAGTTTTATTTATGAAATATATCTACCTTTTTGTCTGGGGAAATAAAATATGGCAAAGATATGCAATGAGGCAAAAGGTAGTTCTGGAAGCCTAGGCATCAAATTAATTCTTTAAATTTTGATCTTATTGGTAATGCATTTAATAAGTAATTTGCTTGTGAAAGTTGAAGATCAGTGTACAGTGTGTACACTGAATTTGGCTTATCTTGCACTCTTTTCTTTACGAAAACAACAAACTGTGTATTTTGACATGGACAGGGACTTAGTAAACAATTTGAATGCCATGATATTTCAGGAACTGAGACATATGAGCTGGAAAGATGAGTACTAAATACAGTAGGGTTCTATTTGGCTTTATCATAACTGTGCTGAGAGGAAATATATTTGACTATGTTGAACTGAAAGTTAGAGATTTTTCTGCATAGAAATACAATAAGGACTGAGAGACTCGATCAACAATTGAAACTGATCAATCAACCTATTCCCAGTGTTATCAATACATGAAACCTATGAGAAATTTTGAAACCTCAGACCTCACATGTATGAGACCTAAAACAGAAGCCCGTCAGAAACAGCTGTATTTGTTTCAACTATCATTGTTGCAGAAACAATTTCTGCTTGCCATATGTGCAATTAAACGTTTTATTCATTATTATTTTTTTCTTGCTTCTTTTAGCAATACTGGTGCAGGGATAAATATCTATTACAAAACTGAGGGGTTCTGTTGGGCAACTGTCTTATGATTTGCAGCTGAAAATTTCATCTATTTCTAAAAATATTCAGAAAAGTAAACTGGTTAAAATGCAAAACCCAAAAACAAAATCAAAGAGAAAGAATGAGCGTAAACAATCAAGTATATTTTAAATTATTTAGTAAGAAACACAAGTTACAGATTACCCTGAGGTTTTATATTTGTACTTGACATGCTTAGCATGGAAAATTGTATTAACTTTTTTCCAGGTCCCTCCATTCAATTATCATCCTATTTGTAATACACTTTCTGAGAAAAGCCTCTTGACCTGGTTGGAAAAATGTAATAATAGACCTAAAACCTGCTTATCTCAGTATGAACTCTTGATGTATCAGTATCAAACAGCATAAATTCTAAAAATTTTGTCTCTTGCAATTTTATGGTCTTTTTTCCTACTATATTTTACCAGGTTTGAATTTTAGCTAATGCAGTCATTGACACATGTTCTTACTGAGCTGATGTTGCTGCAACAAAAAAACTTGGCATGGCTTTCCCATTAATACAGTTGTAATTTGCAAATTGAGTTTTAACAAGATCGAATCTTCACTACTGGCTTCTTGTTGTTGGTTTAAAAAAAAAAAAATCAGTAAAAAAGTTTGATCTCTCAAAGTTATGACAGCCACATAAAAGAGTTGTTGCACAGTGTCTTTGGGAAGGTTTGGGGACTTTGGAGCTCCTAGTCT
The DNA here is from genome assembly GCA_013400195.1 of Aramus guarauna. Lineage (NCBI taxonomy): Eukaryota > Metazoa > Chordata > Aves > Gruiformes > Aramidae > Aramus > Aramus guarauna. The sequence goes on from VXBL01010550.1 coordinate 108,937, forward strand.
AAGTCTTATTTATGTTACTTGTATAAAGCACTTACTCGTATACTTGTCTGAAAATTGAGTATTGACTCCGTTAAAAACAAAAGAAAAAGATGAATGAACAGGACAGGACTGACTCAGACTCAAACCCAGCTGTACAGGCAGCATGAACAACTGAGACTCAAACCTAGCAGTGTGATGAGATGAATGAAGTCTAATGTAACATCTAATAAAGACTGTTCAGATGTATGCCATGTTCTTAAACACCTTCCTGGAAGTCAAGGTGCAAAGCAAAGTTTTTAGACAATAATGTCCTTCTGTACCATACAATCAAAATAGACTTCTTGAACGCATTGTTCTTTTTTTCTTGTTTATCTGTTCCTCATAAGCTTAAACTACATTACAGCTGTCTATTTATTAAAGGAAGATTCATGCTAGAAGTACAGAAGTAAAGCAGCAACGGGTAACAAATGCTTATGGAGCATTATCTATTTACCTATGCATCAGTTATTCCTGTCTGATGTAAAGAAAGAAAACTTTTAAGAGACTAAAAATATGAAAAGCAGAATGTCAATCTCATCACTTTATACATTGCATTTGATGCCACTAATATTCTATCAAGGAATAATTGATCTGCAAACTAGGTTTTCAGGCATTTTGCCCCTGTGGGCTCACTAGCGTCCAACTGAGATCAAAAGTGCCTTTGAAATCCTATGTTCAGAGACAAGGCAAAAATGTGTTAGATGATCTAGGGCACAACAACTAGCACACAGAGAAAAAAGATTCATACATTTCTCCCCAGATGGTGCATCAGATCAAGTGATACACTGTTGAAATGCTGATGTAACCTTGGACTGAAATTATAGTGACTTCTGTAAGATATTTAATAGTGTAAGATCAACATGATCATAAACACTAGTTAGATAGCAGATGACCAATCATCTAGGCAACAAAGGAGAGTCCTGTCTTAAAAGTATAAACATTTTTATACTATGCTATTTCATGTCATGTCGTGTCATGAACAGAACTAATAACCTTTAGTTTCTCAGACAAGATGAGACTGACTATTAGACTTTTCAGTATTTTTCTATGGAAAGAGGCTGTAGCTAGCCAAGAAAGGATTTATGCATGCACTGTGCCATTTCAGCAGAATGCTGGCAAATGAATTTTAAAACTCACTTAACCTTCTGTTTGAGATATCTGGGACGGCTAGCAGCTATGCTTCTAAGTGCTTAACAGTCTAACTTTAACTCAAAGTGAGGTATATTTTTTTTTGCATAATAGATTATCCTTCAGGAAGCAGAAAACTTGTGTTCAAGCCCATCCCAGGAACAAGTGGCTTGAACCCGCACCTGCCACACACCAATAAAATAACTCTAAGCACAGAAGGTGTTTGGATAGCAGGTTTTCTATTCTTCTGTAGAAGCTGGGACATACTTTGTTTAGTTTGTCAAATTCCTTATATTAGAGGACCTATATCTCATTGGAAAATTCCATAAAGAAGGATGACTCATTTTCAATTGATAACTGTATTTTGAGGAAAATGGCTCTGTACACATTCTGCCTTCTGGAAAGGAAGAATCTAGCACCAACTACAAACATGTGAGAGAAAATCGATGCAGGCTATTCCAAATAGCAATCTTCTCCATGCTTCCTCTACCTTTGTTACTGTGCACAGCAGAATTCAAGATTCATTCAACAACAGTATCATCTTGGCAAACTAGTACTTAGGGCACTCATCTAGAGTAGCTGAGACCTGAGTATCTTGTGCTCCTTATTTATTTTATCTGACACTTGTTTAATACAAAGTTATAATTGCACATGAAGTTTCATACACATAGACACATTCTTGCCCTGCCTTTCTGGCTAAATGATTTTTTAAGCCATTTGCATTTGTGCTTGATTTTTTTCAGCCTGACCTAACATAACAGTGGTTGGACAAGGACACAGGTTATTTGACATCTTGTTAGATTCTTCAGGGAACTGTTTTGGACAATAAATGAATCTTAAAAGCATAGACAAAAAAAAAAAAAACAACCACATGCACATAAAGTATTTTTGAAGTAATTGACAGAACACAAAATTAAGAACCTAATCAATCTTTCTGTCTAATTCCTAAACACATAAATGTTTCTAACTTTAAAAGAATTAAATTACCTGTATAATGGTAGGGGCCAGAGGCTTGAATGAATGCCAGGGCCCAGAGGGTTGTGACAAGCAGCACAGAGTCTAGCTGGAGGCCTGTATCTAGTGGTGTTTCCTAAAGGGCATTTCTTGGTTCGGTCTTCTTCAACATATTAATTGATGTCCCAGACACAGGGACAAAGTGTACCCTCAGCAAATTTGCTGATGATACAAAACTGGGACGAATGCCCAACATACCATAAGGCTGCACTGCCATTCAGCAAGATCTGGACAGGCTAGAGAAATGGGTGGACAGGAACCAAATGAAGTTCAAGGGCAAGTGTAGGGTCCTGCACCTAGGGAGGAATAACCCCAGGCACCAGTACAGGTTAGGGGCTGACCTGGCGGGAAGCAGCTCTGACAAGAAGTACCTGGGCATCCTGCTGCACAACAAGTTAAGCATGAGTCAGCAGTGTGCCCTTGTGGCTGAGAAGGCCAATGGTACCCTGGGGTGCATTAAGAAGAGTGTGGCCAGCAGGTTGAGGGAGATTGTCCTCCTCCTCTAGTCTGCCCTGGTGAGGCCACATCTGGAGTCCTGTGTCCAGTTCTGGGCTCCCCAGTTCAAGAAAGACAAGGAGCTATTGTACAGAGTCCAGTGGAGGGCTACAAAGATGACTAGGGTCCTGGAGCATCTCTTGTATGAGGAAAGGTTGAGAGTGCTGGGTTTGTTTAGCCTGGAGAAGAGAAGACTGAGAGGGGATCTTACCAATGCTTATAAATATCTAAAGGGCGGATGTCAAGAGGCTGGGGCCAGACTCTTCTCTGTGGTGCCCAGTGAGAGGACAAGGGGCAACGGGCACAGACTGGAACACAGGAAGTTCCATCTGAACATGAGGGAAAGCTTCTTCACTTTGAGGATGACAGAGCACTGGAACAGGCTGCCCAGAGAGGTTGTGGGGGTATTCAAAACCTGCCTGGAGATGATCCTGTGCAACCTGCTCTAGGTGATTGTGGTTTAGGAGGGACGTTGGACTAGATGATCTCCAGAGGTCCCTTTCAACCCCTACCAGTCTGTGAATCTGTGATTCTATGAAACTTGCATTTCATCATGATGAAATTTCATATATATAGTTAGTATAGAATTTAATAGTTGTCTGACAAAAACCTCATAGCATTCCAGTCTTTCATAAAATATAAGACAAGTGAAACAAGTTTTATGATTGGTGCTGTGCTGCAATTTCTGTAACATGTTCTCTAAAAGCAGACAAGAGAGAAAAAGAGCTATAGGGTAACTTGTTACTGTGGTTTTACTGTTGGTGATTGGTAGCTAAGAGATGTTATTCTTCTTTCATGTGTCAGATATCACAGTACAACTGCTCTTCTCTAGGTATGACCAGAAGCAGATTTTACTAATGGAGCTACACTGTGAGATTCGTAAGGCTTCATGTTTTAAAGACGTTAAGTCTTCAAAATCTATAAAATTATTTTCATTATGAAGTTCATACAATGCCTTTGGAAAGATGTGATTTGATTAGTCAACACTTAGTGCACTGAATTAATGATTAACACTATATAAAAATTGCTGAATACATTAACTTTTCAGTTATAATTGGTATTAATGAAAATTAACAATCCTACTGACTATAAATCAAAATTACCATACAGAAAAATAACCACTCCGCTATTTTTGAGGGGTTTAACTATATTTTTATGGAAAACTGTTCCATGCTAGAAACATAACTGCATAATGTTATAAGAAAGATTGTAAAATTGTATAGCAGTGGCTTATAATAGTTTTCAAAGTTACTTGTCCTTATCCAAAGTTAAAAACATAACGTGATATATAGGATGCATAAGATATAACATGGTTTGCCTTATACCATTTTTTATACCATTAGCTTTAACTAATGTGAGTTATAGTGTTAATAAAAGAGTGAAAAATGTCTCAAGCAGGATAAAAATTTTCTCTACCCTATGTATGTAAAAGAAATACACTGTTTGACTTCTGTAAAGCATAAGGTTTACAGAAGAACTTAAAAGTAAACCCCAAAACCAAAAATTACCTAAGACATTTTAATTACATGAATTCATGTCAGTAAATTGACATAATTGTCAGATTTCAATTTCCAGTTTTAAAAATTATTGACTTTATCAATCCTAACATTTTTTCTAATTTTTTTATATTTGTCACAATAAGTAAATGCTGTAAATTTGGCCTCATCATACTGTGTCAAGCAAGGACATTACCTCATAGAGATGTCATAATGATGAATTAATTAAAGCTGGGGAAGTGCTCATATTATGCTGATGAACTCTATTGCCAAAGCTAAAAATAAGTAACTTCAAAAATAGCCATGGAAAACTTTAGAGTCGTAATTATTTAATTACAGGGCACCTTTAAAGAAATGAACGATAACTCAAGTGCATATAATTATTTTTCCAGTTATGCAACTTCATAACAGCAGCTAAAAAACAGCATCCAAAGTGTAGAACTTCAGGTGACATAGATCAAAGCAGCTCCATGGAGTTCACTTCAATGACAACTGTTTGTGATAATTATGCATTAAGTTTTAATTGTTTAGTTACTGTAACTGTGTTTGACATCTGAGATGTCACTCAGCTCCCTCTTAAATTTGTCATTAAAAATAGTATAAAGGTATCATGTACTAAACTCTTAATATGATGTTATACATGAAAGCTCTGACTGTACCTTCAGAAAAGTCCGAGTAGTGCTGAAATTAAAGTATAATGCTCAGATGTTATGATAATCCACTCTTAAAGTGTTGTTGATGATGTTTTACAATGTTCATTTCTGTTTGCTGCAGAGGGGATGCAGAGAGACCAAAATGGAACCCCACAGTGTCTTGACACTAAAAATATTTAGGCCAGACTGAAAGAAAAAGGTTGGTTGCATTTAACCACTTCAGTTCAGCTTTTGTGACTAGGACACCTGCTAAATGGCTGCCTAACTTCAGTAGGTTCTTCTCTTTTTGATCTGAGATTTTCCTCCAGAGCTTTTATAGCAACAGATACAACTTTCCTGATCTGAGCAGTCAGGTTATTTACTCTCCAAATAAGACCCACTGGAATTAGAAAACAGGCTGACAAGATCTTAATGTCCTGAGGGACATAGTTGACAAGTAATGCTCTAATAACACTCCACATATACAGGCCTCACTGAGATGCCAAAAGCAAACCAAGAAAAATCACAGGAGTCTAGGCCTCTTTCATTTTAAAACACAAGGGGTAGAGATGTTTTCTTTTTATATAATATCCTACCAGACAGACAGCTTGAGTAGGTTTTGACATACCTCAGCTCACCGTGAGTCAAACATGGTTTCAATGTGCAAACACATAACCCAGTGACCAGGTCAGAAGCTAGATGAAGTGTTGCAGGTGTTCAGTTCTAGTGAAAAAGGGCCTCTCTATAGCAGTAAATAAAAGACATGGCCAAAAGACAAAGCAAAAAACCCTCATATATCATGCCTAGAATTCCACAATTATCATGCTGTTTCTCTCATAAAGTTTGACTATGAGCTTTAAATACAGTTGAAAGTGATGTTTTTGTATTGCAGCGGTATTTTCTTCTATTACTGGGCTATAAAACCCAGAGGTGTCAAAAGGAACAAGGTCGATAATAAATTCATAGGTTAAAGCTCAGGCAACTGAGCTTTTTATGCATCTACAGCCAAACCAACATACCTCCACACATTGGGAAAACAGTAATTGCACAGAATGTAAATATATTCAAAGAGCATTAAAAACCTTCCAGATGCTAAAACAGTTGTTATAAATATCTAAATTCTTTGAACTATCAGTAAATTTAAGGATTCCATTCTCGAGACAAATGACGATTTTTATTTTGTACCTTTCAGTTGCTAAGACCTTGGGTTGTTCTACAGTAGATTCCTGGGCTACCAGTATTAAAAGGAAGGTGAGTTAAACTTTCTGTGATAGAAAATAAGAGACCCTGAGACTGATTAGGAAACATCTGTTAAAACCAATATAGTGAATTCAGAGCTTTTACACACTTTTTAGAATACATGCCAAAGGAGAAAGGAGATAGGGTGTTCTGGGCTGACTTTTACTAAATTTACCTGTTGATTTCTTGTATTTTTGGGACAGCTGCAGTTTCTTGGGGTCAGCAAGTAAACAATTCAGAACTGATAATGCACATATCTCCGAATAGGGGATACCTTGTTTTCAATATTTTCTCAAAAATACCTTAACATGGAACAGAAATTATTTTAGGTCGGCAACCTATCTAGTGGAACTATCCTTCTCTCAGCCACACTACCCATATCATTAATATAGCATCATAAAAATGAGATCCCAGGAACTTCAATACTATTACACGTTTCCATTATTGTAGGAGCAGGCTCAAGCCAATCCACTGATTTTTGGTGGGGTTTGTTTTTTTCTGTTTTCCACATTGTCATCTCTTTTCAGCAGTCAGAAAGTGTTAAAGAGTCTCCAGCATCTAGATTAATCTGTATTGTCTGCCATCAGAAGAAATAAGCTTAACTGTTCTAGATAAAGGTCATTGTAATATGTACAAATATAACAAATGTAAATTCTCATAAGCAAGTGTAAAGACAAAGTTATTACATTTCTGACCACATTCTTTACCAGTGAATTTAGACCAGTATTTTAACAATAAGGAATCATGGATTATGGGTCAAATTGCTATCCTGAGCCTAGTGTTTGTTTTCTTCCTTTTTTTTTAAATTCATTGTTACAACTCTGGCATAACAGCAGAACAATAACAGAGTATGATTTTTTCAAAATGGACATGTTTGCTAGGAGAGTTTATTAAAAAGTTGTAATTGCTGGTATTCCCTAGAAACAAAGCAACATCAAGTCCAGCAGGAAATCATGTTTAACTGGTCATTTTCAGAATTTGGCACCATTATAAAACCAAAATATGGGCTTAATCTAGCTCCAGTGCAAGAAAATCTGATTAGATTTCATTGCTTTGTCTTCCTTTTTTTTCCCCCCTCTAATTTCTTTCACACTGCTTCTGCCATTTCTGGAGGTGGCTAGGCTAATTTCATGCACATTTACAAAGCTATATTAAAAAAAAAAAACAACAAACCCAAACAAAAAAACCCAAACAGAACCACAGCTGAAGCAATTAGTGATTGTTTCTAGCTCGATACCATGTGACCTGTTTCTACAGACATATTTGCAAAACAGAAAAGTACTTCTGAATTTTACTCCCTGCCTTTGTGTTTTGTTTTGTTCTGGTTTGGTTTGGTTTGGTTTGTTTCCCTTTGAGGTTCCCTGGCAGTATTTTAAATGACAATTTTAATATTATTTTAAAATCAATTTCCTCTTTGAATTTTTTGATACTCCTTGCAACTATCATCCAGGCTAAAGTATTTTGTAGACATATAAGATTGAAAACCTTCAACAGCTTCCTAATGTGATGCTTATCTACAGGAAGGGCCGGAAGGAGGATCTGGGGAATTACAGGCCTGTCAGCCTGACCTTACTACCGGGGAAGATTATGGAGCAGTTCTTCTTGTGTGCGCTCACCAGGCAAGTGCACAGGACAACCAGGGGATCAGGATCAGCCAGCACGGGTTCATGAAAGGCAGGTCCTGCTTAACTAACCTGATGTCCTTCTATGACCTCGTGACCTGCCTAGTGGATGAGGGAAAAGCTGTGGATGTTATCTACCTGGACTTTAGTCATGCCTTTGATACTGTCTCCAACAGAATTCTCCTAGAGAACCTGTCAGCTCATGGCTTAGACAGGTGCACTCTTTGCTGGGTAAAAAACCGGCTGGAAGGCTGAGCCCAGAGAGTTGTGGTGAATGGAGTTGAATTCAGTTGACGGCTGGTCACAAGAAGTGTTCCCCAGGGCTCAGTATTGGGGACAGTTCTCTTTAATATCTTTATTAATGATCTGGATGAGGGGATCGAGTGCACCCTCAGTAAGTT
>VXBL01010550.1:117037-155488 GCA_013400195.1 Aramus guarauna
CTGGTGAGGCCACACCTCAAGTCCTGTGTTCACTTTTGGGCCCCTCACTACAAGAAGGACATTGAGGTGCTGGAGGGTGTCCAGAGAAGGGCAACGAAGCTGGTAAAAGGACTGGAGCACAAGTCTTACAAGGAGCAGCTGAGGGAACTGGGGTTGTTTAGCCTGAAGAAAGAAAAGGAGGCTGAAGGGAGACCTTATCCCTCTCTACTACCACCTCAAAAGAGGTTGTTTTGAGGTGGGTGTTGGTCTCTTCTCCAAAGTTGGTCCCTTCTCCCAAGTAACTAGTGATAGGACAAGAGGAAATGGCCTCAGGTTGCATCAGGGGAGATTTAGATTGGATATTAGGAAATATTTCTTCACCAAAAGAGTGGTCAGGCATTGGAAGAGGCTCCCCAGAGAGGTGGTAGAGTCACCATCCCTGGAGGTGTTCAGAAAATATGTAGACATGGCACTTTGGCACATGGTTTAGTAGATGTGGTGTTGGGTCAATGGTTGGACTTGATGATCCTAGATGTCTTTTCCAACCTTAAGATTCCATGATTCTATGATTCTAAGATAATGATTGCAAGGTTAGAGGTGCTGCGTGTTTGTCAGTCAATGGCAAAAGTGAACTTTTAAAGAGCTTTTTGAAACAATTTATTCTTTCAAGCTATGGAGGACTTATCCCCCACAGATAGTTAGAGGTGCAAGTTGTTCACTAGCTGCGGAGATTTTTATTTCAAAAACAAATTGTATTTGGCTCCTCTTCTTTATAGGTAAATCATCAGATAAAAGTTGTAAATTGGTTATTCAAACTTTGAAGTGGAATGTATAGATTAAAATTAAAATATATCTGAGAAAGACTGTAAGAAAACAGAAGAGGATGACAGAATTTGATGAAAGTCATTGGTATTGTTAAATATTATAAAAAATTAGGGCAAAATTTGATTATAACAGTCTTTGCTATTGATCAAGGATAGGTGTTACTCTGCTGATCCTACCCCACGTTGAGTTTTATGGAAGCTCCCTTCAGTAACATCTGAATTATTTTCCTCTTGAGCTAAACACAATTGGAAGCAGTGGTACACATGCCAGCACCAGTACTGCAACCTCAATACAACAGAATAGAAAATATGGTGCTATGTAGTGTGAGGGGACACCCAACAACTAATAAGTGCTAGAGCTGTGACTGCTATCAAACCAAAACAGATTTTTCATGAGTAGAAGTCCCTTTGTGTCAACAAGGCCATATTATACTATAGTTGTCTTCTACTATATCTGGTGCAAATCTCATGCATATTTGTAACCATACACCTTGAACTTCCTGAACACCAAATTACTGAAAACTGATAAAGTAAATTTATTTCCTTATGCTTTGGGAATTCCAACGAACAATAACAAATTTAGTGCCTCTATAGAGTGACTAATTTTTTCTTCTGACATTGTTTTGACATAGTGACAGTAGATTTTCAGTTGACTGTAAAACTTCAGGTTTAAAACCGCTTGTGGTACAATGACTAGCTTTATGCAAATTACATAGAAGTCCATCACAGTTGAATCCAAATTTTTGTGCTCATCACTAGTAGAATTATGAGAAAACTCCTACTGGTGTGCCTTTTAATTGAAAAATCTAAAACTTGAGAGAGATCTCACTGCAAATATTATAGATGTGGACAAAGCTCTTAAGGCTGGCTATATAGTAACTTTAAATTCCTCTCAAACACTAATTTCAGGATAGGGATTAATGGCTTCTCTATAATAGCAGGCAAAACATGCTAGTTTTAACTGATTTTTCTTGGAGCTTTCTATGTCTATAAATCTTGAACTAAGAATGACACTTCATTTGTGAACCTAGAATCTTGATAAAAATTAATTCTGATAATGTCTGTGATAAAAAGAACAAGTTTCATAAAAGTTTGCTAATACTTTCTCTACGAACAGATCACTCCAGCAGTAACTGTGTCTGCAAGGGGAGAAAGAAAGCCAAGAAAATGAAAGCAAGCCAAGAAAATAAAAGAAAGTCAAGCCCAAAGACCTTACTTTGACTTACCTGCTAGATAAATGCTGAGTTTGGCCCTGTCAAGATTCATAATTATTTGGGATTCCCCAGATGTGGAACTTTTATGTTGAAAGCTGACTCAACTTTAAATGGAAAATGAACAGAATTTGAGGATCACAGTAATGACATTCAAGTCTGAGGGTGTCTTAACCTAATGCACAATAATCCATTCTGTATAGCAAAAAAAAAAAAANAATATGTAATGATTTTCTTTACATTATTATAATAATGTTTATAATTAAAAAGAGAGAAAAAGTAATGTCTTTGTTATAATTAAATATATGATAATATCATAATCAGTTCCTTTAGATATCCTAAGAAAAAATATGATTGTGATTAGAATATATTAAATCCTTGTTTATTCTTCTTATTTGGAAACAAGTAAAATCGTCAAATAAACTGCAGATCTCAAAATTTTCCTCACTGTTCCAAATGGCAATTACAACTGACTCTTGTTTTGGTTATGTGTCAACCATGGAAATGTCTAATGCACTTGTCATAAATACATACTTTTATTCTGAATCACAGATTATGTGAAATCTTTGATCCTGGAAATATTCTAGATCAAATAACAATAATTTTTTATCTCAGTGATTTTGATGAAAATTGAAAGCAATGATTTTTCACATTTACTAGAAAAGAAATTCTGTGAAAAAGGTATAACTGTTCTCTTTTAAATTTAGATAGAAAACAATCTGCATTTTCACAGTAACTAATTCAATACACAAACAAAAATTAAATGCTTCACTTTTTCTTCAGCCTTACTGGAACAACAGACCTGATAATTCTGCTCTTTAGAAATATTTAATGTATTCTCCCTCCTACTCAAATGTTAGTAGTACTGAAATTAATCATCTGAAGATAAAAAGGGTTGTAAAGAAAGGACAAGATAGGGAACAAGATAGGCAACAGCTTGAGAGGAGATGGAAAGCTACTGGACAGAGTAGACTTGGAGCGAAGAAAACTCTTGTAAGTGTAAGTAAAAGATCACCGTCATATTCCCCAAAATGCTTTTAGTATCTCAGTCTTTCTCTTTCCCCTATAAGCTAAAAAGTATTTTGATGATAAATTTTATAACAACATAATGGAATGACAAAATTCTAATTTGTTTATGTTCCTGAGAAGTCTTGAATCCATTCCATTTTCTATATTCACATACATGCTACTTTCATACTGAGCAGTGGCACAAATGTGTCTCATAAAACCACTCTTTTGCACTTCAAATTTCAGTAAGGAGGTGAATTGACTTAAAGGAATAGAATAATGCCTTCAGAGAGAAAATACTCAGTATTTTCACTCATTATATTAACTTCTTTTACTTTTTCTTCATAAGTATTAAAGATACATAGCTCAAACATTTGTAGGGATTTGTTGTAAACTTCCTGATTTTATACTAACTGAAATACCTTGTGTTTAAATTACTAATTCTGGGACCAAACCTGCAGAATCCTTCACTGCATTCTGGCTCTCACTATACTGTATCTACATTTTACTGGCAAGCATACCATAAAGTTTCATACCTACTTTTAGTTCCATGTAGAACATTCTTCAGTGTGTTAGTCTGTGTGTTCTTATATTTTTCCCTAAGCGCTTAAAGACTGTGATCAGCCATGAAAGCGCACAAGGATTAAGTCTCCTGTCTTTTAGAATTGAATCATCTAAACAAATAAACTCAAAACCCCAAGATAACAAGAAAACATTCCCAGCCTGAAGGAACTAAAAGGTCTTTTTAAAATCTTCTCACTTGACCTTTTGTCCCACAATGTGTCTGATTTCTGTAAGAATATAGGGGAAAGAATAACAAAATGCGTAGACACTAATAGTGGAAAGTGGCATTCAGGAAGAAGTTCTGGAATTTTTGTTTCAGATTGGAGTTCAATGTGAGTGAGATCTTCAGGACAAGGCCCTTTCCTGTCTAATTCACTACATTTTTTTATTAAAACCTGTCATGGATTTGTGATAACCTTAACAGAGACATCGCATAATTTAGGAATAAGCATGTCTATTTACATAAAGTTGAGCCCAGGAAGTTCTTACTCCCTTGTACACCTGACAGTGCTATGGGATTATTACTTAATTAGTAGTTTAGCTCTGGCAGTGAAGATGCATATGAAATTATATTGAAATTCAAAAGCTGCCATTTATCCTGGCTATATGCCAGTCATTGCAATTATCATTGGAAGTCTATTTATCCTGGGTTTTGAAGCGCCCTTGTTGGAATAAACACCCCTGAAAATAAATAATAATAATTGAAGCGTGAAATAGCTGAAAGAATGTCGGTAACTAATGTTTCAGGGCCCCTCAAATTAAGGGAAGCTAAGCAATACAGAACACTGGAGATGGGCTTCTGAAGTGGGACTAAGCTCATGTCCTGGTATCCCTGAATGCTAGCCCTTGGGTATCACCTGCTGGAAAATCATCCTACCTGCAAGGATGTTTGCAAATGATTTTACTCAGTCTTCAAAATTATACTGCTGCAGAAAGAAAACATTCAGTATTAGTGGGGTCAGAAGAAGATAGAAGAAAATCTGTAGGCTAGGATAAGGGTTAACTGGTTTTCACTGCTGAAGATTGCTTTTCTTTCCGGTTTGAAATTTAAACATACTGATAGCATGTCACAATCTAAGAGGAGGAGAAGGAATTTCTGCGCAAGGCAATCGTATTCTGGAAGTATAAGGCATTGAGTGAATCAACGTGTGAGATCTGCAACTTCTCAGACAGGCCAAGGTAACAGTGATGATGATTCTATGCTGCATGCTGGTATGACTTTACCAGACAATGAATGCTGAGCAACTTAGTTAATTCAGTAGCTTGATTAAAAATTGTCTCATAACAAAGTAGAAGACTCCTCTTTTTCAAAAAAAAGGAAACACTTTGTAAAAACACAAACCCTGCAATGACAGAATTCCTCTAACAATCTACTATTTTAAATTCCTCCAACAGGTGCGTCGTTCCTCTCAAACAAATCAGAGAACTGCAGGTACTGAAGCCATGTCAGAATTTAGGTTGATATTTGTCAGTTAATATTCATATGCCACAAATATAGTCAGTGTTTCAGATTATGTTTTCATACTTTCAGTTTAGGAGAAAAGAAGCTTCCTATCAGCCTATTTTTGTGATATTTTCCTTGGAAGTTTTTTTTTTTTTTTTTTTTTAGCCTTATTTAACATGAACATCTTTAAGTTTTATTTCATAAGAATATGTTCAGACTTAACAAAATTGCATGCTCAAGTATACTATCTGCAGCGTATGTTTTTTTTCAGATTTATAAATTTTAGATATTGTTTACTTAGAGCACTAGATGTAATGGAAAACATTTGAATCAAGGTAAATTTGTTGTTAAAGATGGTTCAGCTTAAACCTAAAAGCACTCACTTGTGACTGTAAAGTTCTATATTACAAGCTCATATTTCAAGTTGAAACAAATTTGTAACAGACTGAGCACTCAGTATTCTATTTAATTTAGTAACTTAAGTCCACTTGTTATATATTACCTCAAAAAGCTTTGTACAAGTGTTCCTCTGATAAAAGAGAAATGTTTAATGCAATGACAGTATATTTCCAGCTTGATTAACACATCTCATAATCCTTCTTAAAACAAATTAGGCTAGAGTTCCTAAAGTTCTGCCACTGGATATTCCCCAAAAACCTTCAATTGCTATACAGCCGGGACAAAGTTGTTAACAAGCTTTTATGTTTGAAGTGCAAATTAAGCAGAATTTAAGAGTTGATATCCAAAGTAGTGTCATAGTTCTGACTCCTGTAAATGCTGAAATATTTGACAAACCTAAGTTTTACTCAGAAACAATAACTCATGCACCTAAAGCTTGACTTTGCACAAGGCTACATATACTGACATGTTGGATGAGCCTTGAAAGTGGTCTGCTACCTTACTTTTGAGGTAATTTGTGTATAAAAAACCCTACTGCCATCAAAATTTAAGCTTCTTGTTCCTGAGGTTCTTTATATATTTAATCATAGGATCATAAAAACAGGGCAGGACAGGATTACAGGAGGTCAGCAAATTTATATCAGGTTCAACTCTAATAAAACCATTCTTGACAGGTATTTATGGAAGATGTATTTAAAAACCTCCAGTTACGTAAATTCAGCAGCTATGTAGCAACACGTCATTTGGAAATAGTCCCAGTTTTGCTCCGGTGTACTGGTCCTCAATTCATTTTCTCTGCAATCTCAGAGCATTTCTGAGATCCCTTCTGGAATGCTGTTCCCTTCAGAGGAGAGACAACTAAGGCTCTCCCTGGTAAAGGCTCTCCAACAACCAGTGTACGCTGGATCATGCTAAGTCTTCCTCTTTTGGGCCATGCTGGCCCTCCAACAGCAGAAATACTCTCAGAATATGCCCCCCTCCCCCTTTTTTTTTTCCCTTGTATGCTGCGACTGTGGTATCTTGCCTTAGAAACATAAACGTTGTACGTGAGACAACCAAAATAATAAGATTATCTTGGCCACATTAGGAAGAATTTCACTTAAAAAAAAAAACATGTTAAGTATTGCAAAATGTTTCAGCTCAAAGAAGGTTCCAGAGGGCTAAGAGCAAAGTATATGTTATAACTTGCTTTTAGCTACTCCAAGCTGAACCTAGGGAGAAGGGATGAAGTAAAAACTACATGATTCTTCCTATCCACCTAAAAGGACATTGTAGAACAGCTTCCCACTGAGGGAATCACTACATAAAATTAACCCCTTCCTCCCTCAAAACATTAAGGATCTTTGTGAAATCTTCCATAGTCATGCAATGAGCAGGAACAAACAAGTATGATGTGTGCAGTGTGCCTGATGGACCTGTGGACGAATAGGTACAAACACCTTAGTGGTACCAAGACAGATTGTACTCTAAGCATTTTTGCATGTGGACAAATCTAGACTACTAACAAATGTTAGATAAGAGAAATAAATACATGGGCCTCTGGGGATCTGCTGGAAGAGAAACATAGACCACTCCCTGAATCATGTTATTAGAACAGTATACATGTAGCCAATCTAATTCAATATTTTGTTATTCTAAAAAATACTCTATAGTTATTATTATTTTAATCTAAACACAGTGTTTATTGCCAGACAGTTTATTATTATTTTCTTTGGTTGAAAACTTACAATGTATATGAAAACTATTAACATCTTTTTTCCCTTGTTTGCATTTCCCTAAATTCTATCACCCCAGCTCTATCCAACTGTTAACCTCATTCAGGGTTGAGGTACAAACCTTTCAGCTTTGAGAGAGACACCACTGCAGTATAGACTATGAAGAAAATTAAGTCCCCTGGGTCTTTGTCTCTTGATTATCCACACTGCTTAATTTTTAGTTTACTCACAATCTCTCTTCTTAGGGAAACTTCTAGTTCTAAGACAAACCTGGTTGCAATTCTGCTGGATAGTTGACACCAGATGCTACTCCCTAAAGTGAAACTGGAAGACTATATCATACTGATTTCTGCCTGCTGTAGAGAATCCTACACCCTTATCTCAGCAAACTGTGCACCTTGCAACATCTCCATAATGCTTTCACGTCATACCACAGGACATAATACACATACCTTGAATTTAATTATGTAAAAACACTATTTCACTTAATTAAAGCACATTCCTCACATTATTTGAGAAACTTTTTACTGGGAAAAAGTCCATGGAGGCAAGAGGGGGCCTGAAGCCAAGTGCTATGTGGTGCAGATGCAGCCCCTGTGCTGTTGGGTGTCTCCTTGGAAAAATACAGTCATGAGCCATTCTGCAGCACTAAGCTTGGGAGCTAGAGGATGCTCCCTGGATATCCATTCAGCAGCACAGATGAAGCTAGTAGAACTGAGATGTCTGCATTTATATTGCATGTATCTCATCTAGTGTACAGAATGATATTTTTTCAGTAATAGATCACAATAATGATAATAATCTACATACAATAAACCTCTGTAGTAGTAGTGGTGGTTTTGTTTAACTGTGATTTTTTTTTTTTCTCATGGTACATAGATTCTAAGTTTTTCATAAAACAATTCACAAAAGACGATCATAACTTTTGTTTCTAACATTGATGTAGGGCTCTTCAAAATTAATGATGTATTCCCTGGGCTTTGTGCAGGCGTGTCTTACCCTGTGTTTCATGAGAAAGTGAAGAACAAACTGTTCCCCAGTGATAAAATATTCAACCTGACACTACTGTAGCTTCACATTAGAAAAGTGAAACTATTACAAATTTAACTAAGTGACAGTGCAAAACTAAGCTAATAGAGTCATTTGTGAAACCCACTTTAATGGAACTTCACAGATTTTGGAAAGGAGGAGCAAAATTGCTATTCAACCAGGATTACTACTTGTAATGAAATTCATAGCATTTAATATGTTTGTTCCACAAAGCAATTTCAAAGATTTCCTAGAAAGGTAAACAGGCAAAAAGAAATCATGCGCAAACCCTAAAACAATACTTCACATCAGACAAAGCTGTTTATATCACAAAGTTTTTCCTTCAGGTTTAAATAATGGTTGATTGTTAATATATGAACAATAAAATTAAGCAATTAGTTTTATTAGTACCCTAGTATACAGAAGACTGGGGGAAGATGATAGTATCTCTTCTGAGGCATCATTATGATGTCATTGATGGTTGTTGCCACTATATAAAAAGATGTGTTATAATCAACCTACTTTAAAAAAAGTATCGAAATAGCTGTTTACAGTAGTTGTAATATCTGTACTGCATGACATCGTAGTTTCATCTGTTGCTCATGTTTAGCATCATAAATCTGAAGACAGTCTATTCCAACCAAGTATGGATCTATCTTTTTCATAAATATAGTATATAAGCATTTTGAGGAAAAATTATTCTATTTTTATTCTTACATTATCTGGTGCGTCCTCATCCTGCTTTTATCACAGTTTCCAGTATTGTGACCTCTTTTGGTTTACATGGGAGAATGTCAGAATAAAGTAAAGATCAGAATCTATTGTAGTCCAGGAAGAAAGATCAATGGAATTCCTGAAGGCAAACTAAGCTAAATAAAGGGGAGTATTCAGGATTACGAGGAATTCTTTTGTTTCTACCACAGCTCAGATTCATCAAAATTTGCAAATAAAGCCTGATGCTGAAACTCTTATGTATGCCAATAATTTTCATTTTGTGTGGATACTGAAATTTAAGGCTTAATCACCTATGTAAAGATTAAGAAATCAGCTTTACCAACATAAAGGTAAATCACAGAAAATAGTGATGCTTCAGTGATGCTGAGCATGTGTAATTCAGAAATGGGAATCATGTCCAAATACACACTTAGATGTCTGCAGTCTAGGGGTTTTGCTGAGCCAGTTGTTTGAATCCTTATTGGAGATAATAGAGAACTAGTCGGTGGATGGATGTAGTCATTGGCGGTGAAAGAACTGCTCAGTATATCAAATCCAAGTATTTACTTCAGAATTAACTGAATAGCTCTCTAGCCTCCATTTAACAGCAGTCACATACCAAATAAAATATGAAGCAGAATACTGTTTTTAAAAAAAGATGCAAGGTACCCAATATACTCTCCTCAGTGACCACTGAATAAAATAATATGTCCGATTTCTACATAAATTTGACATTCTTCTTTTGTTGCCAATATTCAGATTAAATGTCTTGAGGAATTTCCTGTTGATGATGCATCAGGTCCTTCCCTCATCACTACTAGTGCACATATGTTTCAGGTAGTCTTCAGAGGCCATGTGATTGAAGAGTGGGAAAACATCAAAACATGGTTTGGAACCTCTAAACCAAAATTCCACCTCGTTATATAAGTAGAAGCTTTTGATTAGAATAAATCTTCAAGGACTGAATTTTGTGAAAGGTGAAGGACTTCTCAGTAACAGAGTATTTCTGGCCTTAATTTTTATTTTGATGGATAGAGTATGAAATAAGAAGAATAAAGGTAGTGGAAGGTTGGAATAGATGATCTCCAGAGGCCCCTTTCAACCCCTACCAATCTGTGATTCTGTGTGAATCACAATCTGGCACTTAAAAGTTGAAAAGGAAAAAAATATCTGAGGCAGTTTTGATAAAGGTGGGTGCTCTTAAATAAATACACACAAGATGTAATTATTTAAGATGTATTTCCTGAAAAAATGTATTATTACTTAGAAATAATTGCAATTTCTGGAAGAGACAAATACTTGCATGGCTTGTTACTGACTATGTGCTCTTGAATATTTTTTGATTTTTCCTTTGATTTT
The DNA here is from genome assembly GCA_013400195.1 of Aramus guarauna. Lineage (NCBI taxonomy): Eukaryota > Metazoa > Chordata > Aves > Gruiformes > Aramidae > Aramus > Aramus guarauna. The sequence goes on from VXBL01010550.1 coordinate 127,284, forward strand.
TTTTTTGTTTGTTTTTCTACTGCACAGACAGCAATGTCTAGTACTTATTCAGATAATTTCAAGAAAATAATTGGGCTTTTTTTTGGGGGGGTGGTTGTTTGTTGTTTTCCCCAGGCATTTTGGTAATCACAGAAGAATGTAATTATCACAAAATAGTACTGAACAAACTCCTGTATAAAGGGAGGTACATAATTTCTCATCCTTAGCAAGGAGCTACAGATGCAGTGCTGATAGAGGTAATTAGCTGCTTCTTACAGCTGATACAAGCCACGTTTGCTGCCTGGCTGCTCTGTGCTACGCAAACAGGCAGCTCCTATTTGCACAAGTCAGAAATAATAATGAAAAAGCTTTTGCATATGCAGTCCAGAATTCTACCCACATTGAACAGCGAAAACAGCTTTCTGTTTAAATGGTCACTTTAAGAGCTGAGAAATTACAAGTCTTTTTTCAAGAGTGATTTGTGTTGAATTTTTCATATATAAGCAAGCAGAAGTGATGTCCTTGAAATGTTTGAATAAAAATGGTTCAACTAGTGTATTGGGTTTGCAGGGCAAGATTTTGGTAGCAGAGGGAGCTACAGGGATGACTGCTGTGAGAAGCTGTTAGAAGCTTCCCCCATGTCCAACAGAGCAAATGCCAGCTGGCTCCAAGATGGACCTGCCTCTGACCAAGGCCAAGCCCATCAGACACAGTGGTAGTGCCTCTGGGGTGACATGGTTAAGAAGGGGAAAAAAAACCCACAACACCAGGAGCAATTGCAGCTGGTGAGAGGACTGAGAACATGTGAGAGGAACAACTCTGCAGACACCAAGGTCAGTGAAGAAGAAGGACAAGGCACTTAAGCAGAGATTCCCCTGCAGCCTCTGGAGAAGACCATGGTGAGGCAGGCTGTCTCCCTGCAGCCCATGGAGGTCCATGGTGGAGTAGATATACACCTGCAGCCTGTGGAGGACCACATGCCGGAACACGTGGAGATACCTGAAGGATGCTGTGACCCCATGGGAAGCCTGCACTGGAGCAAGCTCCTGGCAGGACCTGTGGCCCCGTGGAGAGAGGACCCAGGCTGGAGCAGGTTTTCTGGCAGGACTTGTGACCCCATGGAGACCCATGCTGGAGCAGTCTGGTCCTGAAGTTCTACACTCCGTGGAAGGGACTCACGCTGGAGCAGTTTGTGAAGAACTGTAGCCTGTGGGAAGGACTAATTTTGGAGAAGTTGGTGGAGGACTGTCTGCTGTAGGAGGGACCCCACACTGGATCAGGGGAAGAGTGTGAGGAGTCCTCCCCCTGAGGATGAAGGAGCAGCAGAAACAACCTGTGATGAACTGACCGCAATCCCCATTTCCCCATCCCCCTGTTCTGCGGAGGAGGAGGAGGGAGAGAAAATTTGAAGTCCAGCTCAGGAAGAAGGGAGGGGTGGGGTGAAAGATGTTTTAAGATTTAGTTTTTATTTCTCATTAGCCTACTCTGATTTGATTGGTAATAAATTAAATTAATTTTCCCCCAGTCAAGTCTGTTTTGCCCATGATGATAATTGGTGAGTGATCTCTCCCTGTCCTTATCTCAACCCATGAGCCTTTCATTATATTTTCTGTCCTCTGTCTAGCTGAGGAGGGCAGTGATTGAGCAGCTTTGGTGGGCACCTGGCATCCAGCCTGGGTCAACCCACCAGAACTATTTATAAAACTGTAGAGTATAAATAAAATACATTACTGTCAATTTAACATAATGTTTGCATCCTACTTTTTTAAGTGTTGTAGCATCTGAGCTGTATGGTAACTGCTAGAAATCTGAAATTTGGCAGGGACATTTGGTGACCTGTGTAAATCAGTTTTGCATTTGGCCAAGAGAGTTTAAAGCAATTCTTTCCGTATGAAGGCTGTATTTGCCTGGGCAACTGACAGATGAAAACAGTAATGACCCATCAACATGTCATCTCCCTCATGCTTCTTTCTGTATGCATACATGTTTAGTGGATGTTTTCAGTTAGTGCATGTCCTGCTGCTATCAAAATGGAGCAGAAAAAGAAAATAATGTTAAGATAGAAGAAAGTAGAGATTAGTTTCCATACGGGAGACAGACATTATGAGAGGTTCAAAAACAGCACTGTCATCCCAGAGTTCTCAGGGTATTTATTATGTAGCAAATGCATCAATAAGGCAATCATTACCTTCTCATGCTGTGAAAGTGGTATGGAAAATGTTCGTGCTTTCTCCAGTGGAAGAAGCAGACTTCTGTCAGACAGGAATGGAAATCCATTTGTCCATAGTCCTGAGCAAAGTAGAAGCATTCAGGTGTATATATTTTTAACAAATTCTACAGGAAGAAAATCGTTTGTGCAGTTATGGTCATGACTATTGTAAAAGAATAATGCATGATAGTATTGTATCATTGCCAAAAAGCCACACCATGTCACTGTCTTCTTCAAACAGCCTAGTGCCTTTTATGAAAAAATCTCAATATAGTTTGCTTTTTTTTTTAATTATTTAATGACATTCTATTAAATACACAAGTAATAATCTATAAACTAAAATGCTGTGTGAAAAGGAGAGAAGTAACTATACTGTCAGCATTGTTCTGCAATTGTATTGTTTTTCAGTGAGTAGATATGCTAGTATTGGTGCATGTGCAAATGAACATGCATGTGTGCTGTTCCATTCACTTCATAAAATATTGTCTGCAGCTTCTTCAAGTTGCAATACAGTAGCAACATGTATTCAAGAGCAACACAGAATTAGAATTGCTGTTAATGCAGTGCTATCTAATGCCAAAAGTTTTCTTATTAAAAAAAAAAAAAAAAAAAAAAAAAAGAGAAGTTTCTTTGGTTTTCTTAGTACAAGACTAGAATATATAATTTTGAACCCTAGGTACAGTTTGTTCTGACACCATTTTATACCTATCAAATTGCACTATTAGTTATGGATGAAATTTCAGCCTCCTGCTAGCACAAGCTTCCTATTAAAATCCATGTCAATTAGAACTGCCTTGTGTTTCATTCCACTTCATACTTCATATTTAAATGATTATGAGAACACTTGAAAAGAGTCCGCACAGGTGATTTTTAATCTCTAACCATCATTATGTACTTCTTCACAGTCCAATTCACTAGACATCCAATCACATTTTTGTTCAGTGGAAAGGAGATTTTTAATAATCCAAAACATTTCAGCCTTATACCCTCTGCATTATTATTCAGTCAGGTACAGGACAAAAGGACAGAACATTCTGCTAACAAATGATATTCCTCACTCTGAGTAGCGGTATACTTCTATCCTAAAAAGTAACCTTTCTCAGTGCATGTGAGAATAATACATTTCTTACAGAATCACTACCTTTTATTATATCCTAATCCTTATGTGGATGTCATTTAAGTATAATCATTCTATGTACAGTTTTCAGATCTCTGTCTTCTATCAGACAAGTGCTTTCTGAAAAATGTTAGGGACAATTCAGAACTAAACCCCAGTTCCAAAAACCTTCACAACAGATGTATTTAATGTCTACATCTGAATTTCAGTCTAGTTCACATTCTCTACTTTTATAAAGAACAAATCAAAAATCAAAACTAAAGGCTTTTGCCTTTTGAGTCTTGATTTATTCAATATACATTTTTAGAACAACTGGGTGGATGGGTGGGAATGTTCAGATCCAATAAGGAAAGTTACATGTATAAAAAGAGGTATGACATTAAGTACGTCCTTGATCTGGACGCGAGGTTAACAGTCTGGGATAAGAACTACTGGAAGAATACTGGCATGTAATGGAAGCTTAGGAAAGAATGCTTTTGAAAGCATATTCCTTTTTTTCTTTTCCCTTCCCTTTCTGTCTACATTTTTGAATACCCAGAATTATCTATGAGTGCTAAGCAAATACTGAGGAAAGTGTGTGTGGGGGGGAGTTACTTAAAAATCCTAAATACTGAATCGAATCTTTCTAAATAAACAGCTACATATATAAGGATACTTGAATTGTAATTGCTCCCACAAAATTATATTGCTTGCATTTTATTTACAAGAATATTCAAAAATAGTTCCCTAAAAATACAAATGTAAAAGATTATGTACCAGAAGTACTTGTTTGCTTTTAGTGAGATAGGAAAAGAAGACATTGTATCTCACTGTGTGTCATGAGAGCCCATCCTCCTCGTTTTATCACTTGTCCAAAGGTAGATAGGACTGCAAAATAGACATCTTCCTTACAGGCAAAACCAGAGAACATATGGAAGACATGGGATCATCCTTCTATAGGGCAGTTTCCATTCACTCAGGGCTTCCAGGTCATTCACTGTATGGAAATTTGCCTTAAGGGCTTTGCCTGAAACTGGAGATGGAAATGTGTACTGAGCTGTGGCAAATAATATGCAAATTTTCTGACACTAGCAATTGCCCAGTAGGCACCGAACCACGAACATTTCCCGAAGAAACCCCATGCTCATTTTCAATTGTTGAGTATCTCATAAAGGAAGAGGCACCTGCAAGTTGGATTTTCTGTCATATGTCCAAACTTCACTTTGACTCAGTCAAAAGATTTTAAAATCTGGTAACACAATATTATTGCCGTATCATTGGATTACTGTACAGGCTGTCACATGTGGGTGGCTGTCAACAAGCTGTACTTCATTACTTTACTCCTCAGATTCACAGTGAGCCATTATGAGTCATTAAGTGATCAGAGTCATTTGTGCAGAACTGCAGCTTCTACACTTTTCATCTCTCTCTCTATTTTTGCACATAGGATGTGTTTCCATATTTGTATTATATATATATAAACACTAATCACAGTAATCCAGTGTGAATATATTAATATAGATTAATACAGAGTTTGCAATTACGAGGAGCTTCAGTCCATGAAAACCAGGTGATATGAAAAATTCTCTCTGGCTTTGCATGTGTAGCAGAGGATAGAGGGTTGGTTGTTTTTTTTTTTTCACATGATTACCTGAATGTCTTGCTTTACAGCTGACACTAATGACTCAGTCATTCATTTGGAGATTACATAGTCCTCTAAATGCCCTTGAGCATAGCAGTGAATCCTAGCAGGTACTGGATGGCTCTCAGTGAAAGCCAGTGATGGCGGTGAACATTGCAGATGCTCAGCACTTCACGCAACTCTCTGCAGAACTGAGTCAAAAGCAAATATGCCCCAGAGTATTCACACTAAAATCGCTCTGCTTCAAATGCAGTTAGTCATGGCACTCCAAGGAGAAGCAACATATTCTTTTCCTCAAAACCGTCACACACACATTTATGTATAAGCATATATGTATATATATTTATAATCTTTCACAGAGCTGATGCTTAGAACAGTGCTAAAATACTGCTTTGGTAAAGTCAGTATAAAGAAAATAAATACATGTTCCTATTTCATCAAAAGGTACAGCTGAAATAAAATCTTGAATTCAGACCTTGGAATCTATGGATAACTTATGTAACCTATTTTTCTAAATAAAAGGAACTAAAATCATTATGCTGTTATTTTAATTACCCAATAACAAACATATCAGCAATTGAGTGCTGGCCAGAAATTTATCCATAAAGTAAAAGCAAGGGCTAGTTTGCCTTCAAATCAGAATTTAAAGTGGCTTCAACATTGCTTTCACTTAAGTAGACACATTTTTTCTAGATAAAATCTGTTCTATTTCATTCTGTCTCTGGAAACATAGTGCTTACTAAGCTCTACATCCCCTTCTTACTCCACATTTACATCTTATATTTCCACAGAAACTGAAAAACAATGCCCTAGACTCACTAGCAAGGTTCTCCGTCCTGTCTTTCTGAGAAGGTCAGAATTAAAACTGAAGTAGGACAATGACAATATAAAGAGGAGGATAATCTCTTGTTCTCTATCTGAATAGCAGTAGATGCTTTATTTGAAAGATGGAAGCACTTAAGACAGGATGCAGTGCTGAAATATCGCTTCAAGACATATTCTAACTAACTATCCTTTCAGTCTAAACAATTTCCTTTTTATAAGTCAAAGGGAAGGTGACTGTTCTACCAAGATGCCTGGTTGCATTATAAATGCAAGTGGAAAGAGGATCTGTGTTCAGGACCCAGGACCCATACTGCCAAGAATATAAAGGCTTAGCAATGTAAGTGTGAGGCTGGGACACAAACAAATGAGATTTATTCTGTCAGACTGGCCTCTCAGTATATCTTGTAGAAGCCTATTTTTGTCTCCCTCCATCAGCACTTACTGTTAGTAAAGCATTGGCAAAAAGCCTTCATCAGAATTGACGGAAGGTGTTTTATGCATTAGGAAGTTAAAATCAAAACATCTATTCTTATACATTATTCTGCCATCCTTATTCACTGTTGGAAATAGAGAAGCAATATACCATCAACAATAATTATTATGCTTAAGCTTTATAGGAACAGTTCCAGAATTTCCAGATGATCTTTACTTTCCAAACAGCCCTACTGATTTCCCAGTGTACTGGAATAGCATTTTTGCATGATTTATGTGCCAGACCTTCAGCTGGTCTAAATCAGCACAATTCTACTAAATCCAGTGGATATATGTTGTGGTACAACAATGGGGAAACTGAACTGTGTTCTGTACTTCAAAAATAATACTGGTTATTGAGTTTATTTGAAATGAATGGGACTATTCACAGAACAAACTACTTTTCAAGGTGAGCTGTAGGGTGGTATCACCTGATGCATGCTTCTGAAAAACTCTTTAATAATAAATAAAAATATACTTGTATTACAAGCACTCTGTGGATTCTCATTCCAAATATACATATGACCGCTTTTCTGTACTAGGTGGATTAATGTTATTTTAAGTGAGAGGACACTTTCTAGTGTCACTTGAGGATGCAATTTTAAAAAAATAGCTAAGAGGAAAAATAAAAATGTCTCTCATATTGGTGTTTATTCACACAGAATTTCATAGCACCAATCAGTCACTGAACCTACCACTTACCTTAACCTCAGGCAGAAATGCAAAAAAGATTAATGATATTTCCCACAAAACAACACCTAAAACTCCTTACTAGAAAACCCTCTGCCATAAATAAATTAAAATACTGCTATAGCATAATATTAACACCTTGAATAGGATCTTTAATCACAGAATCATAGAACCATAGAATGCTTTGGGTTGGAAGGGACCTCAAAGCCCATCAAGTTCCAACCTCCCTGCCATGGGCAGGGACACCCTCCACTAGACCAGGTTGCTCAAAGCCTCGTCCAACCTGGCCTTGAACACTGCCAGGGATGGAGCATCCACTACTTCTCTAGGCAACCTGTTCCAATGTCTCATCACCCTCAACGTAAAGCTTTTTTTCCTTATATCTAATGTAAATCTACCCTCCTTTAGCTTAAACCCATTACGTCTCGTCCTATCACTACAATCCCTGATAAACAGTCCCTCTCCATCTTTCCTGTAGGCCCCTTCAGGTACTGGAAGGCTGCTATAAGGTCTCCCTGCAGCCTTCTCTTCTCCAGGCTGAACAACACCAACTCTCTTGGCGTCCCCCCATAGGAGAGGTGCCCTGGTCCTCTGTTCATTTTTGTGCCTCTCCTCTGGACCTGCTCAAGCAGGTCCATGTCTTTATTATGTTAGGGACCTCAGAGCTGGATGCAGTACTCCAGGTGCAGTCTCATGAGAGCAGAGTAGAGGGAGAAAATCACTACCTTTGACCTGCTGTCCACGCTTCTTTTGCACGCTGTGTTGGGTTTGCATGTCAGTGTTTTGGTAGCAGGGGGGCTACAGGGGTGGCTTCTGTGAGAAGCTGCTAGAAACTTCCCCTGTGTCTGATAGAGCCAATGCCAGTCGGCTCCAGGATGGGCCCACCACTGGCCAAGGCCAAGCCAATCAGTGCCTCTGTGACAACATATTTAAGAAGGGAAAAAAACCCAAAACAACCAAAAACCAGGTAGAGAGAGCTTTTGCAGCTGGAGAGAGGGGTGAGAAGATGTAAGACACTCTGCAGACACCAAAGTCAGTGAAGAAGGAGGGGGAGGAGGTGCTCCAGGTGCCAGAGCAGAGATCCCCCTGCAGCCCATTAAGAAGACCATGGTGAAGCAGGCTGTCCCCCTGCAGCCCATGGAGGAAGGATGAGGGGGTGGAGAGATTCCACCTGCAGCCCGTGGAGGACCCCACATTCTGGAGCAGGTGGAGGCACCTGAAGGAGGCTGTGGTCCCGTGGGAAGCCCGCACTGGAGCAAGCTCCTGGCAGTACCTGTAGAGCCATGGAGAGAGAAGCCCACACGAGGGCAGGTTTTCTGGCAGGACTTTTGACCCCATGGGGGACCCACACTGGAGCAGTCTGGTCCTGAAGGTCTGCACCCTATGGGAGAGACCCATGCTGGAGCAGTTCTTGAAGGACTGCAGCCCATGGGAAGGACTCATGTTGGAGAAGTTCAGGAAGGACTGTCTCCCATGAGAGGTACTCCATGCTGGAGCAGGGGAAGGATGAGAGGAGTCCTCCCCCTGAGGATGAAGGAGCAGCAGAAACAACATGTGATGAACTGACCGTAAACCCCATTCCCCATCCCCCTGTGCCGCTGGGGAGGAGGAGGTTTGAAGCTGGGAGTGAAGTTGAGCCCGGGAAGATGGGAAGGGTAGGGGGAGGTGTTTTAAGATTTGATTTTATTTCTCCTTCCTCTACTCTGTTCTGTTTGGGAATAAATTAGACGAATTTCCTCTCTAAGTTCCGTCTGTTTTGCTCGTAACAATAATAAGTGAGTGATCTCTCCCCGTCCTCATCTCGACCCACAAAGCTTTTCATTACACTTTTTCTACCTTGTCTAGTTAAGGAGGGGGAGTGATAGAGCGGCTGTGGTGGGCACCTGGCCCCCAGCCAAGGTCAACCCACCACACATGCTTTACGAATATAGGAGGGAGAAACTCATCTGAACATACATGCAATTAATTTTAGGTTATGATACATTTTTTAAGTCCTAGTCTTTTAATTAATTGGTAGTTTAGATGAGGGTCATGATAGTCAATATGCATTGACCTTGGTAGGAGCATGAAAGTCACCATGATAAACTTATGTAAATCACTGTTGTTCTGTCTCAAATCTAGAAACAACAGCTTTTGAAGCTGCTGTACGTTATTTGATGTCTTTTATCTGTAGGAGTTCATAGTTCAGATGCAAGTCAATATGAACATTTCCAGTCCATTTCAATACAAACTAGGAAATGGATTAAATTAATTCACCTTCAGCAATAACTTTTTTAACTGCTACATCTGAATCTATGAGAATACATTTGTCCATCCCTTAAAGGCAAAAAAATGGTGAACCAAGCCCATGTCATTGAGCAAAGGAGGAAAGTCATAACTCTCTAAAGCCTCCAGTGTTTTGAAAAACTGTGGTATAATATATTAACTTCTAGTTTCAATTAGCATGGTTTATTATCCCTCAAGGTCAATACTTTAATTTAAACTTCATTAATTATAATTTCACCTCAGCAAAAGTCATTATCTAATTATTATTTAATTGTGTATTACTGTTACTTAGCTTAATAAGGCAGTTGAGGGTAGACTTAATATAGGAGGCTTTAAGCAAAGTTGAATTTAATTGTTTCTTTTAATGCACATTGGTTTAAGAAATTATGATAACAATAACTAGCAAATGGTGAGTAAAATGGTGAGGTAAGAAAGGATTATGGAGAACTGAGGAAGGGTCTATGGTAGATCTCTTTGACACAAACCATGCCTAAAAAAGCTTCTATTTTCTATCCCAGCACAGAGGTTCTAATTCAGGCATTCAAAATACATTTTAAGGTGAGTCTTGAATGGATACATAATGGTCAGCTGAGAACCTCTCAGCAGAAGGCTGAATGGTGAATGGGTACAGCTGTGATCTCATCTGCACTACACCTTGGATAAAAGGTTAAGACATCTCCACTAGTTCTGGTAAATACCAGTCTTTTAGGTTGTTTTGCAAGCTACTTCCTCTCTGCACACAATTGAATTGGGCATGGTTTAAACACAGGTTCCTAGAGAACAGTCCAGTGTGGTACGTTGTAGTGAGATCTAAAAGAATCACCCATTAGGTTGTGTTCCACCCACTGGTCTCATTTACATCCTTCTACTTCATTTGTATTGCATCATTGTCACTGCCTAGTCCATAATGAATATTCAGTTGCTGCTTCTCCCACTAGGTGGAGAACTAATGAACTGGTAGTGTGTAATGTTATTATATCACCGTGACTATTTAAAGTAAGATAAAATGCACATTCAGATATATTACCAACCTAAAATCCATGACCTATTATGTAAAACTTTTCTTTTTTCACACCTGACTCTATCTGCCAAGATTGAATTGGAGTTAAAAAGCCAAGGGGAAATAGACTCTTTTCAGAGGGCTGGGCTGTCAGAGTTCTAATTTGTAATTCTCCTTTTGAGACTATCAGGGGCCCTTGTTGCAACCGAAAAGTTTAATTACTACAGTTGCAAGGGTCATCACTCACTGCAGGAAAGATGAATAGTGCAGGGCTATTAAATAAAAGACACTTGCTAGAGTTATTTTTAAAAGTAGTTATGACAAAAGTACTACTGTTCTTTAGGACGGTAACTTGGTGTCTCACCTAAATTTCTGCTGTCATTCAGATTAAAATGCCCTTTTATATACGCCATGTACTTAGCTTTTAAAATCCTTCAATAGTTCACAGGTATTGCTAACTGCAGCTTTTCTTGTATCCATAGCTTTATAATTAATAAATTAATTTGGGGAATTTTGGTATTATTTTTACTATATGCAGCTGAGGAAAAGATAGATACGAATCAGACATGATCTGCTGGCCAGGTTCAAAACCTTTTTCTGCTTTTCCTCTGTGAACATTTGTGTGTTCAGGTAGAACAAGCAGATGTACTTAATTTCAAGTATTTATCAGAAGTCCTCTTCTGGTGTTTTGCATAACTCATCTAGCCAAAGAGCAGCAAGAGCAAAAAGTTATGTGGGTTTATAACTAACCAAAACTCTGCTGATTCTAATAATAGCTATGAACTCAAAATTCTTATTTGTAAATTAGTTACAAAAGTCAAGAAATATTTATTTCCATTCTGTTGTCACTTTACTTGTGTTAGTGGCACAGTAAATATTTATACTTTGATCTTTATTTACAGTATTTCTTTTGATCCATATAATTCAGTTCAAGCAGCCACCTGGGAGATCTACCTATGTGAAACAACTTTCTCTTTTTCTCAGGTTCTCCCCAAAAATTCAATGTTTACATTAGACACTGATGATGTGCTTGTTGCAGGACCCCAATTCCATAAGACATTGCCTCAACACCTATATAAATCAGGTATTTTATCTATGCAATATATATTTTAACACATTGCCTTCAATGAACCAAAACTTCATGCTTTTGTTAAATATAATACTTTCTTCAAAAGGCATTATTTCATGCAATTTCCCAGTTCCTGACCTTTTTTAACATATTGTTTCCATACTGTAAATTAATGTGTTGTAATTGATGATGGACTACCTAAGGACTAAGATGTGCATTACAAATTGTATAGTATGATGGAAATTGTACTAATATCACTTATTTCTATCAATGGTAATAAATTTTTTTTTACTGGCAAATTACCTTCAAAGGCACTGATTGAAAATGTATTAAATTGAAGTCATCTGAGGCTGGACATTTAAGAATATCTCCAAAATAATGTATGATATTGATAATTTGATCAAATTATTTTCCTTTTTGGAAAACTTCTCCTCCTCTGCCCCCTCTCTCCCTCACCCCCCAGTGAATCACTGTGATCACTCTTCTGTAGGTACTCTGAAACACAATTTTTAATTTTCATACATGTCTCTCCTCTGCTTCTCAACATCATTATATTTCTCAATCTTTTTAAAGACTGCTGTTAAATAATGACATGATTTTTATTTAATGAACGTCACTATGAACTCCTGTCTTAGCATAAGACTACTTTTTTAAAATTAATGCAGTAGTAGCGTGTTGGAGGAAATATTTTCAGAAAACAAAACAAAACACTTAGTCTTATCAGAAATCCAACTATTCATTTTAATGATGGAAAAAAAGTTAAGTCCTGCCTAAATGCAATCACACTGTTGCAGCATCTCAATGTCTCTTAATTCATGATTCATGGCTTTGAGTATACTCTGACATTGCTGATACCTAGAGTGACTGCTAACAGGTTTTTATGTTTTGACTTTTTTTTTTCCCCCATGAATGTCAGTGAAATTTTATGGTTAGGTTTAGCTCTATACATAAGTTAGTGTAATCAAATGTCTAACTTTATTTCTAATATAATATCTCAAAGTATAAACCCTCATTTAAAGCTGAACACAGAATAAATAGATGGAAATTTAATTAGCTACTTCACTGTTTACCCTCTAGTATTCTGCCAAAACAGAGTTGCTGTATTTAGGTGAAATTTGCTTAGGATTGCTGCACAAGAGAGTACTTTGCTAGAAATACAATGAACAAAGTATAAAGAATTTCTGTTCCAGTTTAAAACAAACAAACAAACAAACAAAAGCCTCCAAACCAACCAAGCAAAAAAATCCCCAAAACAAACAAACAAAAAAACTACAACAAAGCAAAACTTAAACCCATAGGAATCCCATAATCCCTTTGGTAATGACCAAAGGCATAGGCTGCAAGTCAAAGGAAAGACTAATGTTTTATTAGGTATTTGATTAAATTCAGTGCTCTATAATCATTGAAGAGTGTATGTCAAACAAAGATAAAAATACCTGTCCTGTAATGTAGCTAGTTTGGCATGTATGTAGAAGTCTAATGAGATAGAGTTCTCTTAAACAGACAGACCTTGAAGGGCTGAACATTTTAGAGAGCCTGCTTGCTTACTTATTTTAGACTCAAATAAATGATAGCTATATTACGCTTACTATATCTCATATTCTCCTATTACTAAACTTTACTCTTTTGCAGGTGGGAGCATGGAAAGCACTTAATGATCTGTCACCAGTAGCAAGCACGTAAGGACCCACAAGAGACTAAGATGACTTCCAAAAGGATGGTATCTCTTTTACAAAGAGTGAAAATAAAACCAAGTAACTGAAATAAAAGTGCTGCACCTGCATTTATTTACCTTTGAGAGATACCTGGACAAGCTGTAGGGACCACTTAAGATTCTTTTTCTAAGTTAGCACATTTCCTTAGCAGTGTACTGAGAGATGAAAAACTGAAATGATAAACTTTTAAAACCCACTGCTATTTATTTTGTTAAAACTTTTAAGTAAATCATTCAAAAAGGGAGAATTTTGCAGATGCAGAATTAGATACAGACCAGGGAATTCTCCAGAATATTTTGTGGGTTTAGATACTCCTGTGGACATCTACATTGCCCTTCAGGCTGTCATCCCTTGCAAGATGTTTTCTCTCCCAATAATACATAGTTTAGTAAAGCATTAAGTCAGAGGTGCTTTGTAATCTATTTTTGTGATCAGAATGTCAAGGGAGCTCTTGCGTTCAGTTTGCGTAATTCCCTACAACATTTGTAGTGAAAGGTGCAGACGAGATGTGTTCTGTTGATTCACACATCACCGAGACCTAACATCTTCATATGCTCCTTCAGTTAAAATTTGGAGATGGTTAAATCAATTGGGTGAGACTAGGTAACAGGAGAGTGATACAAAATGTCCAAAACAGAAAAGTAGGTATAATAGTAAGCCGGCTTTTCTCTGAATATAGTCAAAATTTCTTACCTAAATTGAAATAAGATGAGGTAAGAGAATAGTTACCATAGGCTTTCTTAGGATTCGGTGGAGAAGAATAGGCACTGAAAATGAGCTGAATCTCTCTCTGAAGGTCTTACAACATCTGGAGTCATTAGCAACAATATTTGTCATTTAGATACATCAGTTAAATGTCAAAAATAGGTGTGATGAACTTGGTCACTGTGCATTGGTCAGAAAAGTCATAAGTAGCATGGAAATGCTAAAAGAAAAACAAGGTTTGAAACTAATAGACTTTATTTCAAGGGATCCACATGACTAAATAAAAGAGAGCCATGAAAATTCCACTAGATTTTGAACATCTGCATTACATCATTGCAAGCTTACTCCCTGCCTCTGTTTCTACCTGTTCCAAATAGCTCTCAAAAGCCAATACGTAGGCATAGTTTGGGAGACAGAGTCTAAAACCTTCTCCAAGGAGTAATATGGACAAGGCTATATCAAATACACCCTCAATGCCAACCTATACAGGCCTCCAAAAATATTTGTAAAGGTACCCTGAAACAATCCACATGTCCCCACACAATTCTTAATGGCACATAACAGACATCTGCAATTTCCTATTATAAAAATAACACTCTGTTGGATGGAGACAAAGACCTCTCTATTATTTCAGACACTGTGAACACACCAAAGCAGGGTTTGCAAGAGAGCACAGGATTCAGAGGAGATCCAAGTGCTATGTTAGTATGCCTTAAAGTCAGTTCCACTTTTCCTGGGACCAATGACAATTCACTAGCTTTGTTAAAATTTGTAGCACAAATGCAATTTTTTTAAAACAAACAAACAAACAAAAAAATCCCTCAATGATATTGTAGGTTAGGCATTTATTGATCTCTCACTGGAAACGTGGTTTAATCTTCCTCCCTTCTATTCATATATCCACCCTGGATAAATAAAGCAGGCTCCTGACAAAAGAGGCCACTTTAAAGGCTAGTTTAGCAGTTGAACACCATTACAGGCTGATTTTTGTTCATTCAGAGAGTTAGAATAGGTAGGACTGGCATTGCTTAGTGTCAGCTGTGTTCACTAAGGCAGATCTAATCAAAGATGTCTGTAATGTGGATGCCTACTTGTCAGTTAACCACTCTGGATTGATTCTTTTGTAAAGATTAAGAAATAGACACTTCCAAGGAATAATGTACCTGCCCTGTTTTGTATATGTTCTTTAGGATGAGATGAAATACTTATTACTGTCTGTTCATTAAAAGGGAACCCTACAGTGACTAGTTCAGACATTGTAAAGTCCAAGGTTGATCAGCTGAGAAACAATTTAGATGGTGGCAAAATGATAAAAAAATACTTACTTCAGTTTTATAATTTAATTAATTATAATTTAATTAATTTTAGGCATGGATGAGTTGGCACCCAACATTTTTCCAAATAAAACTCTCCATTTAAGAACCCCTAAGACTTTTTGTCCTTTTCAAACAAACTAAGCAAGGCACTGAAGGGAAACATTCCCACTTACAAATTAATTCAGCACCAAGAATGTCAGGAAGCACATACACCAGAAACAAGGATTTTTGCATTTGGAAGGGACCCTAAAGGTATTCAATATTTTTCTTCAGTATGAAGGCTCCTCCATAGCAGCATCATACCAGGCAAGTTGCATGGTGTCGTCCCTCCTCCCTATGAATTGTGCAGACAAAGCAAAGACCTGAAACATTTAGAACTTCTAAGTGAATTAATTAGAATATAATTCATATTAGTTTGCCTTATATACCAGTATAAGTATACTAAAATGGTGTAACCAGCAACAGTACGTAAGCATTTTGTTAACCCTGTGATGGAATAGCCAGGTGCAATGCTTAGGGAGTTTGCATATGTGAGCAATATGACTACAAAAGAGGCAAACGGCCATGTGTATGGTTGCACATAGGAAGCACCTAAGCATCAAAGGTTGCAAGTTGAAGAACAATACAAACAAAAAAGGACTGCAAATATACAGTCCTCTTGCTGAATGCAGAAGAAGGGTGACTGGCAAAAATGAAAGTAGTATATGGAGTATAAAGAACACTTAAGTATGCTGTAAGCGACAGTATCAAAACCCTTACTAAAAATCCAGAAAAACTACATTCACCACCTTCCCGTTATCCACTAGGTGGATGACCTTATCAAATTAGTTAATGAGGTCTTTATCTTTCTGAACCAAGTTGACTGTGACACTACTCTTTAAATGTCTTTCAATATCACCCAGTATGATCTCCCTATTTTTTCCAGGAACTGAGGTTATACTGACAGGTCTGTAGTTCCATGGGTCTTCCCTCATGTCCTTCTTGTAAATTGGAATAACATTGGCTAGCTTCCAGTCAGTGGAGACCTCTCCAGATTCCCAAGACCTTTGGCAGATGATTGAGGGGGGTCCTGCCATCACATCCGCTAGCTCCTTCAGCATTCACTTTGGGATGAATCCATTAGGCCCCATGCACTTCTGGACATTCAGCTGAGACAGCTGGTTCCTTACAATTTCAGCATCACAAAAGGAAAATCACTGTTCCATCACTCACGGTCCTCTGACTCATAGGACCAAGTCTATCAGTATTATTAAAGAACGAGGCAAAAAAAGCATTGAATGCTTCCAGTTTTTCTTTATCCCTATTCATCAGATGACCATCTTCAACAAGTATCGGTCCAACGTTTTCTTTAGACTTCCTCTTGCTATTGGGATACTTAAAAAGACTTGATGTTTGGCACAACACCGGCCAATTAAAAATTTAGTGGAACTTTGGCCTTTCATGTCTTCCCCCTGCATAAGCAAACCACAGCTTTTCAACCTTCTTATGAAGCCTGACCTCACTTCCATAGGTCACTCAATTTCTTTTTCCTCCTGAGTTCCGGGAGTTCCCTGTTTAGGCAGGCTGGTCTGCTGCCCTGCTTGCTTGTTTTAAATAACAGTATCCAATTAGTAATCGACTATATACTGTAGCAATCACATTCCACAAGTTAAGAATGTCTTGCATGGAAGTGGAGAATTTTTAATGTAAAATAGCCTATGACAAAGCTGGGAAATCTGTAAACCATCATAAATTTGAAAGCATTCAAACTAAGCTGCACAGCCTAAGGAAGGTCAGCAAAATACAGTCAATTCCTCTGAAGCATTTTTAATAAAGCTTTCCTGTATATTTACATATGACAGGGAAAAAATTGCAATAATCAGATAAGCCCAGTTTCCTGTCATTTTTTTCAGCACCGTGGTAATATTGTCTCTCTTATCAAGCTAAACAATAGTGAAAATAAATGGTTATATTTATTAGGATCCCAGCGAATCCAAGAAATCTTGTCTGTCAGCATCTACTTCATGAATACAAATATAACCTATTTACCAGCAGATCAGAAGGACAATTTCTTATTAAGGAAAAGAAAAAAGTTAGGAAATTCTGAAGACAAAGTACAAAATCCCCTCAGTATTCTATTCAATTAGTGAAACTTTCCAGTACAACATGATAAGATTATCAACATCATTGATCTAATCTGATCTGTTATTCCCACAACACTTTTGGTAGAAATATACAAATAAATTGAGACTGTAGAATTTGTTTAGTTAAGTATTTTGAAGATTTCCCTACCTATTTTCATTTTACTTTGTTATTGATAATAATAAAAGTCCACAATATCTCAAAGAAATACTGTACCTTGGATGAAACAAAACTGTAACTCATCAGGAAAGTATGGCTTGAAAAATGGCCTGTTCTTCTATCTGCCTATATATAACACAGGTAAAAAGGTAAATAAGAACAACTCTCACTTATTTCATGTATTGACGAGCTTGAGTGAAAATGTCCAATATATAATTGCTCTAGTCAATGGAAACATGAAAAGGTTATTATGCAAGTGGCACAGGTAGTATTTTACATGTGGCTTAATTTGGTTTTTATTTGAAGATTTTATGTACAGGATTATTTTTAAACCTTTCTTAACTTTCAGTGTTCACTGAACCATTGACAAAAGAAAATATCATTTCAAAGTAACTTACAGATAAAGTCTTTTTCATTGTTTGTTTGAATACTAAGCTACAGTCTCACTGAATTTAATGAGAGTGCTTTTGTGGGAAAGTACTATCTAGTACATGTACAGCCTGCAAAGGTGGTTATACAATTCATAGTTCTTTACCTTACGTATATTTGGGTAATCACAATTCACAAAAGGTGAATAACTGTGGAATTTTCCAGAGGATTACTGCTGAGCATTTTTCATTAAGTGATTCATTTCAGGTATCTTGCCCACCTTGCACTACAACAAGTGCATCAAGTATCATTAAGTGTCTCTGTTGGATTACATAAAATGAATTACTTTACTTTTCAGATCTGCAAGCTATAAAGGGATAAGTATTTGGGTAACCGACACTGTCTTTGCTTTCATCACGTTTGTTTCATGGCTGATCAGAATAGGGGTGCCAAAGTATGACGAAGAAAAAGTGCTTATGTGATTTATAAAGTTACCTCTCATCAAACCAATACATTGTTGAAACCAAATAAACTCTGAAGTATAGCAGCATGCTCTTTAGCTGTAACTATCATCTTACACGTTCCAGAGAAAAAAAGCCATGTTTTTGTTGGAGATTTCACGCATGTAACAAAAGCAATATAAACAAAATAATAATTTTAGAAATCTGTCAATCTTAAGCTGTTCTAAAACTTAAGAAAGAGGAAAAAACTTGTAAGTCATTATGAAATATATGAATTCTTTTGAATAGCCACCTGTTTCATTTTGACAAGCTTCTGAGAAATATGCTAATTAAAAAAAATACAGAAAACCACTCTTTTATTCATTAAGTGACAATCATATAACTCCAACTGTTAACTATAAAGGCTTATAACAGATTGCTTGCCATATTGCTGTCCTTCTACTTCAAGAGCAGTTGCATGAAAGGCTGCTATTTCACATTGTATTGCCTGGTTTGCCCCAAGCTGGGTAGCATTATAATTCAGGTGTTGTCACACTGGATCAGAGCATCTGGTCTACTGTCCTAAACCTGCCAGTAGCAAGTTCATATACTTCATACCCATAAAGCTTCTGAAGACAACTGCTGAACTGCCACCAAAGAGAAATATTTCCTTAATTTTCCTTAGTTAGTGGTTGGCCTAGGACCTGAAACTTGGAGGTTTCTTTTCCCTTTCTGTATGTTTGTGCACATGCATGTGTGTGTTGGGTGTGCATGTATGTATGTGCATAAGTCTTACATCATGGGTTAGTTAGTACGTTATTATCCCCATAAATAGATAATGATGTTGTAATTTTTCAACAAGATGTATTGATTGGTAGTATCTGGATAGCTAAAAAAGGAGAGGGTGCAGCTGTGATTTTTCTCACACTGTAGTCCTGCAAAGAGAACATGAGAAGGTTAAGTTGGTCTTTCAGCTGCTCAGATGAGGCTACCTTAAGAAGGTTACCTATTGAGACTATTGATACATATACAAGACAGCAGTCCGAACAGCCTTATCTCTTTCAGATAAACGTTTCCTAGGTACAGCCTAAACAATGGAATAATTCGACTTCAAGCTGATAGTCTCAAGCTGTAGAAAAGGATGTTATCCTCTCTGCAAGTATGTATTCTTGGTTGTCTTGGAACATAATATATACTAGACATCAGTGCCAGTCTTGTAGCACATTACCTGTTTGCTTACTTCTCCGTATACTGAATTATCTACTGTGTATATATGAGCATCAGAAGTTTGTATGATAACTAGAACTTGCATTATTTGAGTTTTGCTTTGGTTTTTGTTGTTGTTGTTTGTGGTTGGCTTTTTTTTAATGGGTTTACCCACACATTTGATAGAATGTTCTGGTGTTCTCCTGAAGCCAAGCATTGTGGATCCAAGATCTGATACTTTTGAAAGGCAATAAAAAATATCTTGGTGAAGGTGAGGAATGAGAAGAAAAGAATGCTATAAGTAAATACTTCAATCAGAAATAGACTCTATGCTTTTTCAAGGTGGTTATACTTTACATTTGATATTTTTACTCAAAATTAAACAAAAGACATTATTGTGGAGTGAAGATTAACTAAACTCTATCATCAGCTCAAGATACTAGTTAAGGGGGATTACATTCAAGACACAGTTCCTATCCCTGGGAGTACATAAATTATTTAGGTGACTCCCTACTCTGTCTAAAGCCACCTTAACTTGCATATCTCCAGAAATGTCCCTCACAGGGAAATAAGTCACTATCGCAAACCAAGTTTCAATGAACAGGCACCTAAACTTTCTTTATGTCTCTGGAGAAGGCTAAAGTTAGCAGTTATCAAATCTGTAGCTGACTTCATTAAGGATGTTGTTCACATTTTGTGTGAGAATGCACAGTTCAGAGTGTTCACCCATCATATTTGAGTTCCAGTATTTTCTCAAGGCATTTTACTTCTAGACTAAGTAGGGAGTTGTAGTCACATCCTGAGAGAGTACGTAAATTTATTGGTTATGGGGTGATCTTGGAGAAGGAAAAGAGAGGCTATTCTTGAAGCTAATATACAGCTAGGAATATCATTGAATTGTAGGTTAGTGATAAGAATACATAGCCGAAAATGAAATGAACCAAGCAAACAAACAAACAAACAAACAAACAAAAAAAGACCTAACTTGTAGATCCTAGAGTTGTTTTTGTTGATTATTTCTGTAGGTTCATAGAATGGGTCAATGGCTTAAAGGCCTTTAACGCATTCTCTCTTTATGTGGAATCTCCACCAAACACTTGTAATTGATAACTGTACTGAGAGAGGTCTTCATGATCTTTTCTTATTTCTCCTTTCTCCACAAGATTTTTGATACACAAAACACGAAGTCATTAATGAATTTTAAAAATCTATTGTCCTCCTTTTATATACATATACTGCATGATAGTCTTTGTCAAAATGCTTAGACTACAAAACTACCTAGAAAAGGAGGGGAAGTACATTAAACAAAAACTAAAGTCTATACAACCGACGAATGGAAATGCTGTCCAGAACCTTTGAAAGTACTTTCTTTTAGCAGATAGCTACTTTCTACATATTTTGTACCCTGCTTATTCTAAAAATTTAAGCTTTCTTTTGTAATTTGTATAACCTCCTAATCTATGAACAGATATTATCCATATCCTCCTCCAGCTTTAGGATAAAGAAAATCAAGTTTCTTTAATTTCCTTTTATTTATATAGATCTATATTGTTCTCACTTTCCATCTTTGTATCTGTTTAATTTCAGATAACTTTTCCTACACCTACATGTTCATATTTTATGGAAACCAAGTCTCACTATGGTTCAGAAATCAGTATTTTGCTTTCTCTATTGGATATAGTTCAGCTGAATCTTTCTATAGTCACATTTACTTCCAAATCTGATTTCTAACGGTGACACATTGTGCTATTAATAACGTAGCCTACTTATTCTATTCATTATTTGCCTCCAGAGATAAGTTGCCATCTTATAGCCGAAATTAATTTTATATTTGACCTTGACATTATATGCCTGCATGTTGCCCTACTTCAGTATCATCAAGGTCAGTTTTTTCTTCCCAGGTATATTCCAGTTCTTCTCCATGTTAACATTACCTCTAACTTTGTGACAGTGTTTCTTCATATGAACTTCTTTATTTACAACAGTATGAGGGATTTGAGCCCTCCCTCCTGCTGAATTCCTTTGCATGTTTTAAAAAATCAAAACTGTCTGTACTGTCAGTATAAAATTTTATCTCATTATAAGCTAGAATGTTTATTCCTGAAATGCACAGCATCTGACACATGTAATTAAAAATACTAAACATTTCAAAGCAGTCCTGATACACGACTAGTCAAAGAGCACAGAAATCTCATAAATTAATTTTTCACTATGATCATCTACATTTATTTGAAGATTTTTTTATTTTTTAATCCCAGCAAGAAGCCTTAAACATAATATACTTGAGATTCTCTTTGCAACTATCTTTTCAAATGCAATAGCATCTGGACATGTCTTAACAAACATTTTTTAAGTCCTTGATTAAGCCTTTCCTTGATAAGTTCAAAGACTTGAAGAATACAAAAAGAGAACTCCATGTAAATATTATTCAGTCAGCCATATCTTTTTTACTCCCTGGTGACAGCTATGAAATGAAATTCCTATTACATTTTTCAGTTGAGATCTAGGTTATATATTGAGGAATCCCAAAAGACTGAAGCAAACACATATTTTACAGTGTATGCATGATAAGCATTTTGCCTCTGGGATAGCTGTCATTTGACTACAAAATGTATTAGATTTACATTCTGAATATATAATTGTTATTATAATGTTTCATATCAATAAATTAAAAGATAACAGTTATGATAGGAAAGCAGCAAAATAACATTTCAAAGTCAGTTTATTTCCATATTTCCCATACCAAGAAGCACTCAGTCATAAACCTCGAGAAAAAACCCTAAAGGTAAATAAGTCTGTAGACAGGGTTTTGTGATTTTTTTTTTTTTATTTTTTTTTTTTCATAAAATGTTTACTTGGTGATATGCTTCCCCACCATGTGATAGTTTCCCATATTAGTTGTGGATAAAATGTAAAATTTATGTTTGGATTATTGTATGCTGTATTGATATTGCCAGTTTTCACAAGAGAGTGCATGTCTTCACTAAATTCCTGTCTGGACAATTAAATTTCTGGATTGTCTAGGAAGTTTCATTTTAAGTATTCACTTCCTTTACTTTTGACTGGAGTTTAACTTCCTTTTCTAAACAGCAAGTAAGCTTGGCTACCAAACAGTTCAATTTAATTCAGATGTTGCTGAGATTCAGTGATATGCTAGAGATATTTTGACATGCCATGCCATTTGGAGACAACCAAAAAGAAAATATAACTCCTGGCTGTTATCCAGTGGCAAATGCCCCTCAATTGTTTCTGCTAATTTATAATGTTCTTAGAAATGCATTCAAGAGAATTTTCCTATTAAAAGTTCAGTTACAGAAAACAGTTCAGTATTACCCAGACAGTTCTAAGAGAAATATTTTAAAACAAAAAGACTTAATTACTCCTTTTTTTTTTTTCTTAATATAAATAAATCCATTCAATTGCACTTGCTGATTTACAGCCACATTGGAACCAAATATTTTAAAACCTTTTAGTTTGGTAATATTTTTCAATATAAATATGCAAGTTTTAAGTATGTATTACATTCATTTTCTGTGAAGCACTGTATATTTAGAAATAAAAGACTACATAAAATATAGCAAATCGGATTACTTACAGTGGAAAGTGAAACATTCAGTGAGATAGGTTCTGACCGCATACCTCCAGAAAGGAAATGCCATGTTGATTATATTTACGACAGTGTAAGGAAAATTAGAGAGGTGAAGTACAATAATGATGAAAATTGGAAACAAAAAGTATGGCACTCAATGCTTTCCCTCTTCTGTCTTGCTGTAGACCCCTCCCACACAATTCTGTTATGTTACCTAGCTGCTGCTTACAATCTGCATTTTGAGCCGCTACAAGTTACCAGTTCAAGCAGCACATTCTCTCCTAGAAGACCGTGGCCTTGAAGCCAACAGTCCTCCAGAGTGTAGATGCCATCACCCAGGTCTTAAAACCCCCATGCAGATGCTGCAATAGCGACGTTATCTGTGGGAACCGGCCTGTGGTCCAGGCTCTGGGTGAAGGAGCGACGGGAGAAGGTGAGCAGGCTGCGTAGCACCAGGAGGTTGACGGTGTCTTCACAGAGACTCTGTAAAGACAAAAGTCGGAACAGAAGCACAGTGCAAGAAAGTAAGGATAGCAAGAGGCTGCACTCCAAAGATGGAAGTGCTAGGAAGCCTGTGACTTCTGGCAGCAGGAGAAAGCCTCTCTCAGATATGAATTTACAGAATTAATGCAGTGCCCTAATCACCAAAGAGGGGAATCAGGCACCATTAAGGGAAGCTTTGGAGCTCACTGAGCTGAAAACAGATGGTTTTCTCCTCCTTCCCACAGGCGAAGGGGAAAGGGCTTGGTGGGACCGGATGCATCCTGTAAATTAACAACTATAAGTGCAGCTGGTGATGCAGGTAGTTCTTCAGCTTTTATGACCATGGATCCCTTTTTGAAGAATAAGGACTGCTAGTGAGAGACAGGATCTGTCAAACTGACATAAAGGCAACTTTGCTAACAAGATGAGGAAAGCTTTAAACTACGTATGTCAGGGGATATTGATGAGAGGGACAATAGTGGGGATCACACATTGGGGGAGCTTGTTACAGGAAGACATTCGAGGCAAGGAACTGTGCACAGGCTCATCTTAAAATAACTTGACAAAGTCTCCGTATGGCAGACCCTGGTTCTTATGGAGACATGAACCTCCCTGCTAGTTGCTGAAAGGGCAGTACAGCAGGATGCAAGTGACGTAGGAAGTTTCTGGAGGAACTTAGGTAATGCAATCAGCAAAACCAGAGAACCCTGAATTGTCCACTGTTAAGACCAGCAAAGGAGCACAATTAGGGCACTGTTCCGACTGCAAAACCCACCAACACAATTCAGCAGAAGAAACTAAATTTCCAGAATGCCTTGCGAACTAAGACAGTTTATTACTTAAATGACTATAGGATTTATTGTGGGAGGCAGGAGGAAGAGAGTTCTGGGATAGTGAAGAGAGAATTTTGTGACTGTGAAAACTTACTATAGGATATTTTAAAGGAATTATTTGAAATTTATTCTGAGATGTATAGGATAAGGACCAAAGGAGGAGAAAGGAAAGAATACAGATGGCTAGGGGAGGAAGGAATAATGGGAAAATACAGGAAAAGAGTTCTGTTTCTTTGAGAAACCATTGCTTTCAGGATATGTACATGCACTGATTCTGTTTTACATACAGAATGTTAAATCACTAAACATAAGAAATCATTACCATGGTCCTGAAATTAAAATGCAACTAATAAAATTAATAGCACAATTAATCTTTTCTGATTTTCTCTTTAGAAAAGATGACATTTAAATAACTTTCTTAGCTACTTCTGAGATGACAGGAAAAAAAGTCATGAATTAATAAAGTCATGATTTACCTCATACAGTAGATTAAATATTTTCTAAGTATCAAAATAGTTCTTAAGATATACTTTTTAAAAATCCACAAGCCAGAATCTGCCTTAAATATTTTTTGTCATTGTATGTGAATCGTAAATCTGTGGAATACTAGAAAGACATAGATAGACATAACCTTTAGGTATTACTTTGAAGCCTTCCACACTATTAAAAGTGTTAATGTATTCTACATACACTTCTCAGTCATCAGAGATCTTCCTAAAAAATCTCAATGGACCCTACTCTAAAAATTAACACAATGTGTTTTAATTTAGAAGGATCATTCTGATCACACATGAAAATGCCTGAACTTTCTTGTGTTTAGGAATAAAAATCTCTTGGAAGAGACTAAGCTAGGAAAGCTTTACCCAGATAAGTAAAAAATTAAAAGTCACAGTTGGCAGATAAAACAAAGGTGTGTAGGAAAAACAATCGCTATGTTAAAATGATGATCTTTACAAGAATTCCAGCTGTAGATATACTACTGGAATATTATTTCCTTCTTTATTATTATATTGAATTTCAGTAGCACCAATGAATCTTAACTGTAAATATCATAAATAGCAAGTGACACTTGTTATGCACCCATATTTTCTTATGTTTTCATGCTTCACATCTCGTCTAGGCTCTCATGGCACTTCACAGTCACTGTAGCCACATTAAATAAGAAGTGAAAAACATCTCTACTAGTAGACCCATCCCTATGGAGACATAGGTTTTTGCTTTCAGTGCCTTTCTGGGGACCATCTGCTTTATTGTTAAGGATTACCACACCTCATTTTCCTTCATTCATTGTTTATTTATTGCTATGATGTATTTCATTTTACACAGATTTGGAGAGCCCCGTTCATCTCCATGTAGTGGACTGTTCCATGGAGGAGCTTGAAGGAGGTGATCTTGAATACTAACCAGCTGTCTTGGGCCCCTCTTCCCTCCAGGGCTTTGTCCCACAGTGCCCTACCATGCAGATCCCTGAAGAAGCCAAAGGCTGCTTCATAACTTTAAAATTAAAGTGACTATGTATGTAAAATTGAGGAGGATAGTTAAAAGGAATATCTGAAAGATTAACATTTGCTTAAAGACAAAATGAAGGTAGTATAAAGATGAAATATTAGAAATTCAGAGTAGATATATGCTACCTATGAAAGGCCATTCAAAAGCCAATATGCTTCAACAGGGGAGAAAAGACAGCTATTTTAAGTAAGAAGTTGTAGTGTTATCAAATGAGAAAAATAGGCAGGGGCATAAACTCTAGTGTGGTGAGAAGGTTTGTAAACATGCTCGAGTGACTTGCAGCTGAGTATCAAAAACCACATATATCATGCTAATTGCTGTTTAGCCTTGTGTGTTTGACAAGTACAACATCTGTGTTTAGATGACCTCTTAAAGGCACCCTATCAAACATGCTTGAGATTCCTGCCCTGCTGTAGGAAAGATCAAAGCACAGTGGTAAATTATGCCTGTGTGAATCTCTGAAATACAGGTGAAATCAGCATGTTTGGTGATCCTCTAGCACAGACCGAGCTCTGCAGTGCCTGTGTCCTCGCTTGTGTGCCTCTGCCCAGGTGCTGCTTAGTTGGCAAGGTAACGAAAATAAATTTACTCTTTGCAATTCATCCATGGTTTTATGATTGTTCCTGTGTCCTGCTTGTGTATAACTAGCAAGTTAAATATAAAATCATGGTAGAACAGTCCAAGAAAAATTTTGAGCAAAAATCTGCCAAATGTATAAGAACAAACACTAAAAACACCTCAGGAGCTTCAGAAGCAGGAAATCTGCCAATGGGTAGGTGCAGCCAATAGATGAGATGTAAGAGGGCCATCCTAGGAAGATAAGTCCAAACAAAAAATGTTACACTATTTTTTCACAACAGTGTCCACTATGGGATATTCCCACACTGATGGCATTCTTATACAGATGAATCAGATAAACAGTTCCAATAAAATGTAGGTGGCAGAGGTTCTAGACCAAACTGGTAGAATGAATATCTTGGTCAAATGACATTTACTCAAGTAGACAGATCTCAAAAAGAACTGAAGGAAATAAATATAAATGTTAGCATGCTATTTGGCCAGGTGCCCACCAAAGCCACTCTATCACTCCCCTCCTCAGCTGGACAGGGGAGAGAAAATATAACAAGAGGCTCGTGGGTTGAGATAAGGACAGGGAGACTCAACTTAGAAAAAACTAATCTATTACCAAGCCAAAGAGTCAAGTAATGAGAACTAAAACAAAGTATTAAAAAAATATCTTCTCACCACCCCTCCCTTCTTCCTGGGCTCAACTTTACTCCTAATTTTCTCTCCCTCCTCTTCCCTTGAAGCACAGGGGGACAGGGAATGGAGGTTGCAGTCAGTTCATCACGTTGTCTCTGCCGCTCCTTCCTCCTCAGGGGGAGGACTCCTTACACTCTTCCCCTGCTCCTGCATGGGGTCCCTCCCACAGGAAAGAGTCCTTCCCAAACTTCTCCAATGTGAATCATTCCCACAGGCTGCAGTTCTTCACCATCTGCTGCAGTGTGGGTCTCTCCCATGGGGTGCAGACCTTCAGGACCAGACTGCTCCAGCATGGGTCCCCCACAGGGTCACAAGTCCTGCCAGCAAACCTGTTCCATCCTGGGCTCCTCTCTCCATGGGGCCACAGATCCTGCCAGGAGTTTGCTCCAGTACAGGCTTCCCATGGGTCACAGCCTCCTTCAGGTACCTCCACCTGCTCCAGCGTGAGGTCCTCTATGGGCTGCAGGTGGAATCTCTGCCCCTCGTTATCCTCCATGGGCTGCAAGGGCACAACCTGCCTCACCATGGTCTTCACCACCTGCTGCAGGGGAATCTCTGCTCCAGTGCCTGGAGCACCTTCTCTCCTCCTTCTTCACTGACCTTGGTGTCTGCAGAGTTGTTCCTCTCACATATTCTCACTCGTCTCTCCAGCTGCAATAGCTAGTGTGCCTTTTTTTTTCTTAACTATGTTACCCCAGGGATGCTGCTACCATCACTGATGGGTTCAGTCTTGCCCAGCAGCGGGTCCATCTTGGAGCCAGCTGGGATTGGCTCTGTTGGACATGGGGGAAGCTTCTGGCAGCTTCTTGCAGAAACTACCCCTGTAGCCCCCCCACTACCAATATCTTGCCATGCAAACCCAAAACAACCAGCCTTGGTAGAAAGTGAAAATTATTACATTTAATAGCACATTTGTGAAAAAGGACTTTATCAGTGAAGTGGAAACTACAGCAAGTCAATGTGCATATTTAATAAAAGATGGAATTAGTAAACATATTGCTTTATGCAACTGATAAGTGGTAAAGGACTACCAATCTTTTTTATCAGAAATTCCTACCTCTGAAATCAACAGAAATTTTTAAGGAAATCAGGTAGCACGTTGATCTATGTCATCTAGTCACAATGCATTCAAATTTCCATAGTCTCACAATGGCTCTCAGCTCTGAAGGTTTGTTTTTTGTTTTTGTTTGTTTGTTTGTTTGTTTGTTTGTTTTGGGTTTTTTGTTGTTGTTGTTTTTGGTTTTGTTTTTT